>JAPYYX010001642.1:0-41163 GCA_030522605.1 Cremastinae sp. B BG-2022a
AACTTGCATGAGGTTCCATAGAACGCCAGAAACTGATTACACACACAGAACCAGAAACAAAACTGTATATAACAGAGCAAACATACCAAGATTTGATTGTTTCTTCATTCAGTTATGCCGAAATTAGCCATAACATAACTGGGAACTTCCAAAGTAATCAACAACTTTTTTATCAGTTATAAAATTACAATAATTATGAAAGTAAGAAAAAAACTACGTAAATAAACGTGAATTTAAATTGAGTAAAATTTTGACGTAAAATTCAAGTATCAAAAATAAATAATTTGTATTTATTATAAAAATGTGGATGTAGATAGAGATAAGATAGAGGAAAAAGGAGTCCATTAAAGTGCATTCAATCAATCTAAGATCGCTTCTCTATTACGCTCGCGTATGAAATCAACGAAGTTAATGTAGAAAGTATATCTGTGTGTGAAAAAATAAGAGAGGAAAAAGAAAAGCCGTCTCACAAATGGTCTGACTCACCTTGAGAATGCAGAACTGATATCATTGGAGGAAAAAAACTATATAAAATAGCAAAATAATCCGTGACGAGGCATTGAATAAATAGCGATCGTCCGTATGGGTACCACGTGTGATTGAGGCGATTAATGTTGCGCTGCGTCAGTTAAACTATGACGAAAGCAAGAATGATACTTTGTTGATACCTTAGCCTCAAATTGTACAAACTAAAACGAAAAATTGTAATAAAACTTTTGATGCAGTTTATTTTTGATTGAACACTCTGTAAGTTGCGACTGATAGTGAAAAAAAGTTTTTTCACGTGTCGAAGATCTTTCAGGATGACTTTTAAAAAATTACGAACTCAATTTCAAGAGCTAATTTTTCTACGTGCAATAGGAACTTTATCGTGGGGGATTTTTGATGATTTTTGAGAGATTAGAAGTGTCAAGTAAATAAAATGTACAGATCCACTATTTTCAAATGACAACACGTTGATAAATCAGTAATTTGTCACCAAAATGTACAAAATTAGAAAAAAATTTGAGATTAAAGAAAAAAGTTTGTTCTCTGTTGATGGCAGGAATTTTCTGTACAGATAAAGAAAGCGGTTATCATTCCACCTGCAAGGCGTGAAAATGTAAGACCGAAAAGCTATAAGAAATTCACTTTGTTTGGAAAAGCCAAAAATATTTTTTCACATCTTGGAGAGTTCATTTTTTGGATTTTTACTCTCTTACAATTTTGTTCCTTTCATTTATTCTTTCTATATCATTTATGTCTGTAAATTTATATTTCAATATTAAATTATACATGAAAAAATTGTCTTTTATTTTTTACTCCAAATGCGAATAAATATCCGAGCAATCTTATCCTGCTCACTCGGTTCGTATAATTATTAATATACTTAATCGTATTTTTTACCATCTCGTAATCTGATTTATTTTTTTTATATGCAGGTATTTCGCATCTGAAATAAATCTCGGAGGCATTAGCGAATGTCAAGCATTATGAATTGTCAGGAACTTGCACAGAAAAGAAAGGAGATAGAGAGAGAAAGAGAGAGGGAAATTGAATGCACGACAGCGGGAATTCCACGATAGTGCGGTCACTAAACTATAAACCTATCAAGAATGTCGATGCACACATGCTCGAAAAGAAAGAAGCGAGAAGAAGAAGCAGCGGAGCAAGACAAAAAAAAAACAAACACGTTTTTATCAAGTTTACACGCTTGGAGTCACTCCAACTAATTAATTAATCTGAGTTCTTGACATTTTCTCTTCTTGTAATGTTAAAGATTGTGAATTACTTTTTTTTACTTTTATTCACGAAATTTCTTTTTCGTCACTAATTTTTTTTAGGTTCAATTTATTTTGAATTCTAGTAATTATTTTTTTATCTTATCCTCATAATATTGTTTTATTTATAATGAAGTATTTTTTATTCCTGTATAAATGTTTGGTGAAATTTCTTTTTGAATTTGAGATCGAGAGAAATTTTTTATTTTTTTGTGAAAAATATTTTTTATCGTTTTTTAGATTAAATCCCCAAAGACGTTGGCTTAGGTGAATAAAGCTCTTTCTTCTATAGTAAATAGAGAATAGAGGATTCGAATCCCTCCGAGGCTTTGGCATGCGAAATTGGTCAACGATTGAGTTTCGTTACTTTTTCTTTATTATCGAAAATGAATCATCGTTGATAAAAGAATGAGGACAAATTTGGTGATTAAATAACCCGATGACGCATTCTCAAAATCGATGGATATCCTTTTGAATGACTGAACAAATTTATTGCATAGTGATCCTACGATATGATATGACGTGATACGAATTTAAAAATACGAGAATCGAAGTCTTTAATAATATTAATAATTATTTTGAGGAGAATAAAATTTTTCTAAACCACGTTTCTAAAAACTGTACAATAATTCTTTTAAAAAAACTCAAATTAAAAAAAAAACAATAGAAGATATTTTCTTTAAACCTCAAAATTTAAACTTCAAAATTTGAGTTTTTTTAAAAGAATTATTGTACAGTTTTTAGAAACGTGGTTTAGAAAATTTTTATTTTTCTCAAAATAATCATTTCCTACCTTTTCTACTTCCGATTTTTGTTGAAGTTTCCCTTGTCTTTTTCGCTTCTCCTACATAAGGCGTCGCTTGCATTGGGTTGCTATTTCTCCCACCTTTGCAAAACTTCACTCACTTCACAAATTCACCTTAATTCTTTGTCACTGTGCAGTATTTTTTTCACTCGGTATAAACGTTGCGGCACAACTGCATGCTCAAGAATGCTGTGCTCGTTATTAAAATAATGACTTGAGGTATATAGGAAAGGAAAAAAAAGTGGTGGGAAATTTGGGATCGTGCACACGTCGGGGAAAATCCAGATTTTGGGACCCTATGAAGAGTGGGGTTCTCTAACACGCGAATATAAAGAAAGACTACTTAAGCCACGCCCCTGGAATAAAATTAATTATTTATATAATAAATATATCGTTTTTAGCGCCATTGGCGAGAAAATATTGCATTGTCATCCAGTTTTGAACTATGAAAAAAATTTCGAGTCTCTAGCTCATCGACGAGTTAGTTTAAAAATCATTTTAAAATTTGTACCAAAAAGCAAGTTAATAGAAACGTGGTAACAATAATAATAATAATATAATAAAAAAGAAAAAAAATTACTGGTTACCAATCAATTTGAATGTGCAAAAAGAAAAATTGAAATGAAAATTTGGCGCAAAAATTTTTTTTTTATCAACACAAAAGAAAAAAGACGAGCTGTAATAAAAACATATCGGTTCAAGTGGAAGAAAGTGTGGCCAGGGATCGGTACAAAATGTTCCGGAGAGTGTATTCGTATTTATAACTCAGGAAGTAGAAAGTAATAGGATTTCGCGTTTTCGGAGCGACGTTTTCAACGATATTAAAAGCTTCGTCCCGTTGATTCGTTTACGAGGCAAACAAATCCAAAAGTGGACCACCTCGTCTCTTTTCACCCCATCGAGGAGGAGGAAAAAAATCGAGAATAAAAAAGAACGATCTATCGGCCTCCTTTCTTTAGATCGACTGTTAACGAGATATTCTCAAAACGCGAATGATTTCGTTTGGTATGAACGGCTAAAAATAAATATTATTTTAACGAGATTATTTTTATCAAATTGAAAGTCAGTGGACGTAATTTGTGTCACAGAATAGAGGGAAAGGTCAGGAATGTGAGATCATTTGCTTCCTCGATTATAATTTATTTTTTGAATTTATTTATTTAAAAAATTACTAAAAATTGAAAATAAATGACAATAAAAACAAAAACGTACATTATATATTTAGTTTAATTTATTTTCAATTAATTGTTATAGAGAATTTAAAAAATTGTGGTTTGAACGATTTTTTTCGACAGACATCTGTCATGTCAAATTTCTGTCACACGTTGAATGATTGTATTCGATAGTCAAGTAAAGTAATGAAATAATAATAATTAACCATTTGTAATTTTGGATGATGGTCAGTATTTGCTTGTTCAGCTGTCACGTAATCGCTTGGTTCGTATTTCGTTCAATTAGATCAATCAGCTACATCCAATCAGCTAAAGTGACAGGGCCCATGACTGATGACAGAAAAACTACGTAGATTCTCCCTTTTTACTTTGAGCACGTATCTATAAGGTTTGATTACTCCCTATATGTGAAGTTTTCAAAAATTTTTATCGACCAATTTTTTTCCACCATTGTGACCTTTCAAGACGTGTAGCTACTTTAAAATTTTTATATAGTATTTTCGACACTATTGATAATTTTATTCTGCACTGTAAGTACAACAAAAAAGAGGAATTAAATTTTTACTATCTTATACCGAAATATAACAATAAGTAAAATCGTAAATTAATAAATTTAGTAAAAATTAGTAAATTCAGTAAAAATTAGTAACAAAATTAGTAAATTTAGTAAATTTAGTAAAGATTAGTGAATTTACTAAAAATTAGTAAAAATTAGTAACAAAATTAGTAAATTTAGTAAAAATTAGTAATAAAATTAGTAAATTTAGTAAAAATTAGTAATAAAATTAGTAAATTTAGTAAAAATTAGTAATAAAATTAGTAACTAAATTACTAACAAAATTAATAATAAAATTAGTAAATTTAGTAAAAATTAGTAATAAAATTAGTAACTAAATTACTAACAAAATTAATAATAAAATTAGTAAAATATTCATTCAGGTTATATTGTGATCAGACAGACTATTGCTGACTCTTTTCGTTCCATTTTGATTTCAAATTTTTTAAATTGGCCCTAAGTACGTTTTTTCCGGAAAAAGAATGATGTAAGAAGATTTATTGAGAATGTGTTTTGGAATATTTTCTTGAGCGTGAATAAACGAGGTTATAATGCACGCGAGGAATATTATCACACGCGAAAAGAAACGACGACCATGTGTCGAGAATCAGCGGCGTAGAATCTTGCACAGTAGCACACATGTCGAATGCAAAAAGTATAAGGAAAAAAGACTTCTTCTGTCAAAGCGATTCGAAGGCGCACGATATGGATGGAAAAAATAAAAATCCGAGAAGCTGAAGTGCCGTAACGTCTCTATTAATTTTTTTCAAGCTCTAATTGCACGTTGATTTCTCGATACTTAATTAATTCCCATTCATTAATCTTTGATCGAAAAATAATATTTTCATATCGCCTGCTTGGGAAGGGAAAAATGTTGATATTATAAATTCAACATTTATCACAATTTTTCGATCAGAATTTTCTCTTATTTTCCATCGGTGTTCAGATGATTAATAAAAATAATATTTTTTTATGAAAAAAAGATCAAAATTTATATTATTTTGAAAAAATTAGTGAAACCATTCGTCTCAATTTATCTGACATTTACCTAATTTTTAAATACAGAAATTTTCGCTCGTCTGCATGTTACGGTATAAAAAGACCTGCAATGCAAAACCGCTGATTCTTAACGATCTTCGTGTCGCCATCGTTAACAAGCCTGACGCCAAAACACTCGTGTAACTTCCTAATTTCACTTTTTCCCCTTTTGTTCTCCCTTTTATTTTTCTTCGGTCCCCTTCACATTTTTTTGCGGCACTTTGCTATTTTTTCTTCGCTCGTCCCTTTTTTCACCCTTACGTTTCTCGTCTTTGTTTTTACATGATTTCTTTTTTTTTCTACCAAAGGCGAGACTCGACCGAAAGGATCAAGTGGATTTTTTCTCACTTCGCAAGATTAACCCTGAGCGCCAATTCTATTCAATTTAAATATTTTCTCACGAATACGTGACTCTCAAACGGCCACCCAATGAATTTTTTACACAAAGTGAGATCAGTGCAAAATAAAAGAAATGTGCATGCATAAAAGGGTCAAGTGCATCATTACAGCGAATTTTCTTGAGTATTTAATCATGAGTATAATTTGATTGATGTGATACAGTAATAAACAATATTGATCAATTGGTAATTATTAAATAAATTTTCATTCGTACAAGATTTTTTAGCAACGAAAAATTATGCAATTTTTTTTGTGGTCTACATTGTCATTTCCAGGATCTTTTGGTTACAATCAACGCAATTTCTTCTCTTTGATTTCTAACGAAGAAACGGAAATCCTTTCTAGTCTTCGCATCCTGTCGGTTTTTCAGGACGAAAAAATATGTTTCGACCACAGCGCGAATGTGAGAACGAGAATAAGTCGTTGGGTAAAACGTGTGCTCTTGTTTGATCGATTATGAAACTCTTCCATGGAAACGAAGTGTTTTCCAGATTTACAAATTTGTCGAATTTTCAAGAGCTCGGACGTCAAAATCAAATTTTTTCGAATTGAATGCTATTGAACAATGGGAAATACCGAGAGCAATGTTGCTAGTGCTGTGAAAAAACAAACAGACACTTCGTCGATTTTACTTTATAAATTGGTTGATTTAAAAGGTACATTAAATTTGACGTTACTCTGATTTCGTTACTAGTGAAAAATAATCGTAAAAAAATTTTTATTTTTGTGACTAAAAAAATACGTGTAAATGTTATAAATGATGCAACATGAAATATTTCGCATCAAGAAGCTTGTCGGTGCATGAACGTAACAGAGTCGTTATCCGTCGTTATTCCCGATGAGTCAGTGTACCAGTTTGGAAACGTTCAAGTGTCCAAATCCGAGACGTGCTTTCATATTTCCATTTATCTTTATTTTTATTTTTCTTTCACTTTTTCGTCGTCATGATCCTGTTTGTGTTATCTTACCAAAGTGTCTTGACAAGAACCAAATTTTCGCGACAAAAAAAAAGTGTCAATTTTTTCTAAGTGTCGAGACAAATTTTTTATTCATTTTTTAAAATTAATGTCATGTATGTAAATTATTGTTATATTTAAATTATATATATTAGATATTTTTTCATGACAATTGAATTTATTTTTGTGATTATTTTTTTGTTTGTCTTTTAAAATATTTTGAAAAGGTGGTGGACTGCTCGTGGACATGATGAAGAGAGCTACACAGACTAAACAATACGCCGAATTAGATCACGCGATGAGAACGAAAGTCGAGCCATTTCTTTACAATAAAGGAAGAGGCAAGTGGATACCGATCGACAAGCTCGTATTACTCCGAAACAAAGAGCGTCCTCGTCATAAAATGGTACTTGCATTCCAATTTTACAATTTCTTGATATTATAAATAAAAATATTTTTTAAAATACTTTTTTCATTTATTTTTTTTGATTTTAATAAAATATCGATACATACATTTTTTTATGATAAAGCTCCCAGTTCTCAGAGCGATGGAAAAACCAGACGATTATGACATCACGAAGGACATCGGGGATGAAGATCCTGATGAGAACAAAATTGGTACTTACGTCACACAAAAATCTTATTTCAAACGAAATGATCCCTTACGAAATTTTTTTCCTGTTTTTCAGAGATTGTGTTTTTTTTCAATTTGCATATTCACATATTTGCATAAATTTAATTTTTGTAAATTAATTTAAACATATTATTAGATTTAAAAAAAATTTCTCATTGACTGAAGGTTTATTGTTGATTAAATTGAAAAAATAATTTTCAGACAAGAGTAAATATCGGGAAGTTTGCTGGCTTCTGAACGAGCGTGGCGCCGTTGGCGAAACGATTTTGCATCTGTGCATGCTCAACGCGACCGCTTTACACGCCGATCTCGCTAAACGACTCTTACGCTTTTATCCAAAGCTCATAAATGATATTTACATCAGCGACGAATATTACGGTATAACGACACTTTTTTAGCACACTTCAAATGTCATTGAACTTGTTCTCTGTTTTACTATTTTTAAGCTATGAATAATAATATACTTTCTGTAATATCCTTTTAAATTTGATGACGTCAAATTACAGATGAGGAAGACATTAATGAGATTATAAATCTGTCAAATCGGTAACTCGATCGTTGACAAAAAATTTACTCTATTTTTCTATATGAATTATTTTATTAAGGTATTACTATCGCAAAAATTGTTTATTTACGAAAATTTTGAAAAAATATATGTTTTGAATGAAAAATTTACAAATTGATTGAAAAAAGAGAAAAGTAGTTCTACCGTCTAGTTTTTTAGTTATTCGATTTTGAAGTTTTGTGATTCTTCCATTTAAATGCGTGTTAAACACGGTGAAAAAATATGTTTTTCAAAATAACTCAAAAACGGTATTTACCATTTTCATAGAAAAAACCGTCTAGTTTTGGAGAAAAAAATTATTTAGTGAAAATCATACTTATTTCAATGAGCGAATTTTCAAGGTTCGCAAAATGATAATGCGGAAATTTCGTAAAATATCCCCACCATATTTACTTCTTTTTCATCGATGAAAATTTTAAAATTAATCCCAATTAATGTTTTAAAAATTGCAAAAAGGAGCACGTTTATACGGCACTTAGCGATAGTAATACCTTAAATATTAATCCATCGATTTTATTTTTTTTGTGTTCAAATTTTTTATTTTTTCGTTTTAACTTACGTTTCATGACGATCATTAAATATTATTGGTAAAATAATATTGGTATTGGTATATTAATATTTTGATATCAAATATCTGGTAATGAATGGGAAATATTGTTCATCATAATTTTTGAGGCATCGTTAGCATTTCAGAGGAATTCAAACATTCTAAATTTAACGATCATTCGGTCTAAATTTAAAGTCGACTAAAAGGTATACTTGTAGTTTTCATGCACATACAGAGTGCATGTAATTTCGGCTGAGAATTCATGAATCTTGAGTGGCGCTATTTTCCTGCCCATGGTCACTCAAAATGTGACCAAGACCACACAGAGGTCAAAATTACTCAAATATTATTACTTTCTTACTCATAATCGTTGATGTGATTTCACGTTGAAAAGAAAGAATTATAAAATTAAAAATATTATCTAAATTAATTTCTTCAGATCTGAAGACAGGAAAGTGTTTTGACATCAAGTAATAAAATGAAAAAATTTGCAACTTCAAGACTGTCCATAATTAAATTATAAAAAAAAAAATATCTTGACTTTTATACTGTATAACCTTTTCAAATTTTACGCTTAATTTTCTATGATGCTAAAAAAATTGATACAATATTTTTAGAAACTTTTATGAAAACGTCTTCACAATTTTACGTGTAGTTCGTGATGAAAAAAAATCTAAATATTAATATATTAAATCGAATTCATCCATACCCACAATTTTTTGTGAATTGTATTTTATTAATTTATAAAAAGTTTTTGATAGACATCGTGTACGATATTTAAATAATATAAATAAATTTAATATTATGACAAATAATTATCAAGTTAACATTTTTTTTCATAAAAAGGAGAGAATGTGTTGCACATAGCGATAGTGAATGAAGATCCGGCAATGGTGAAATACTTGCTCGACAGTGGTGCTGACGTACACGAGCGTTGCTTCGGCAATTTCATGTGCCCCGAGGATCAAAAAGCCTCGAGAACTGACAGCCTCGATCATGAGTGGGTCTGCGTTGCTCCCGAGACCAATTACAATGGGTGATTTTCACGTTCCTAATTTTTTTAAATATTACGAAAAATATTTTATCAACAAAAACAAACAAAAAAAATTAATAAAATAATTACATGTAAAAGAGATAAATATATAATAATAAAAGTAAACATTAAAAATAGAATTTAAGAAATAAATAGTTATTAATGATATCGCGACAGAAAAGAATTTCTTGGAAAAATATTTCTAGTTTGATTACTTTGCACGAGTCTATTTGCCAAGATTAATTCTTGGTAGACAATGCGACGATGCAAGCGCCGAAAGTGGGACTTTGTCGCGAGAGATGAATTTTCATGCACACTTTCGATGCGCTCCCGTTTTTCAGAGAAGCAGAATTATATCGGAGCGAAGAAAGTTTTATCGCTTTTCCCCCTTTGCTCACGTTTATTTGACATTTGCATTTTTTAACTCTCAATTTTATTTGCTATGTACTTTGAAAGGGTCAAATGAGTCTCGTGAACACTTTCCAGCGTCTGTCATGATTGAAGACAGAATTTTTTCAAAATTAATAAATAATGTCGAATCTATTTTTTAATTCGTAATTTATGAATGAATAATTTTGTTCCATTTTTTATAATTCCGAAAAATGTTTGATTTATAATTTTAAAATAAATTTTGATTTTATTTGCTACTTTGAAAAGGTGGAATGAGTGTCGCGAAATCTTTCTTTCCTTAACCATCATAGAAGATGGAATTTTTTTGAAAATCAATAAATAATAATGAATTCATTTTGCAATTTATAATTTAAGAACAAAAAATTTTGTTTCATTTTTTTTAAATGCGAAAAAATTTTGATTTACAATTTTGAAATGAACAGATACGTTTATTGGGGCGAGTATCCTTTGAGCTTCGCGGCGTGTCTGGGACAAGAGGAATGCTATCGTTTGATGTTGGCACGAGGAGCTGATCCAGACAAGCAAGATACCAATGGCAACACAGTTTTGCACATGCTTGTTATTTACGAAAAATTAGTGAGTTTTCTAAGTTTCAAAGAGAATAATTAATATTAAAATTAAACAATTTGGTTGGTCAACCAATTAATTTTTAGCTAATATTAGAACTAAATAAATCATTGAATTATAAACTAAATTTTTACTAGGCTAAAATAAACTAACTTTACTCACAGTTTTGCACGTACTTTTTATTTACGAATAATTAGTGAGTTTTCGAAGTTTCAAAGAGAGTAATTAATTTTAAAATTGAACGATTTGGTTGCTCAACCAATTAATTTTTAGCTAATATTAGAACTAAATGAATCATTAAATTAAACTAAATTACAACTAGTTGAAATAAACTGACTTTACTCATTTTTATCTTAAAAATAAAAAAGTACTTAAAGATAAATTTGTTCTTTGTGAATGAAAAGAGTGTATAATAAAAAACGAGAGGAAAGGATTAATCGTAGTTGTAAATAGTGTACGATTAATTGCAGACAACTTTCGATATGGCATACGAAGTTGGAGCATCTCTGTCAATTAGAAACGTCCAGCACTTGACCGCCTTGACATTGTCAGCCAAATTAGCCAGGATCGAAATGTTCTTTCACATTCTGAATATCGAGAGGGAAATTTATTGGCAAATTGGTAGCATAACTTGCGCTGCCTATCCACTTTCGCAAGTCGACACGATCGACGTCAACACTGGACAAATCAGCAACAACTCTGCCCTAAATTTAGTTGTTTTTGGGGTCAGTTTAAAATAGAATAATTACAAATATATTCATATAATAAAAACTAAATTCTCATAAACAAATTTCTAAATAAATAAACAAATAATGATACAAAATTTTTTAAATAAAATTCAATTACTTGAAATTTACTTGTAGGAAAAAGACGAACATTTGGAACTAATGGATGGCTTGCTGGTCGATCTTTTAAATGCAAAATGGAACACATTTGTCAAATCAAGGTAATAAAATTTATTTTTGACCAAAATCTTTTTTTTTTAAATTAAAATTAATTTAGTAAAAATTAAAAAAAATTTGCAGATTTTATAATCAATTCTATCTCTTCTGCGTTTATTTCGTCGTGTCACTGGTAAGTTTCACGCTGCGTCCGGGTCCAGCGGAAGTCGCGACGACGACGAACGATACGAGATCGACCGTCGCCATTTCGAATTCAACGTCGAGCGCCATCTTGTCCAGCATGGTCACCGAAAAGTCGCTCGATTTTGCGATAAGTCAGCTTACCACTAATCTCACGAATTTGATGCTTTATTTAAACGTCACGTCATCATCGTTAATAGCAAATTTCACGTCTCAAATAACGTCGAACGTAACGAGCGCGCTGCGAGATCTCATAGTCTCGGACGCTGAATTTCAAGGTTACGTCTCCTCAAACGTCTCCGCAGAAATTATGAACGACGTATCTGGGACACAGTTTGGTAAAAACTCGAGTTCGTACCTCGAGAGTGATCGCGAAGCTCTCGAGAATCGAGCTTTGAGGAATCTTCAATCGACCGTTCCCACCCTCATCAGTCATTCCAATCCATCCGGAAAAAGCAACGAGGACGATTGGTACGACAAGTTTGTCATTACAGGAATTCTTTTTTTTTACTAGTAAGACATTCCTGAAGTTTACCTCGAATACAGAAATTTTTATGAAATTTTGCGAAATCGAAATATCTGGAAATTATCTCTGACTGTCGGTACATAATGACAAATTTAGGATAATTTTTTTTTTAATTCTTAAATTATTTGAGAATATAATTTTTTTAACGTTTTTTGTAATTGGAGTCTATGTATTGATGTAACAAATTTAGGATGAATAGTAAGACAAATGACAAATTTAGGATACAATTTTTTTAATTCGTATAATTTTTTAAAATATTTAGTAACAAGAATGTTTGAGTGATCATTTTTTAAAACATTATGCAAAAAATTAGCAAGAGTCTAAGATTGAAATTTTCGAGGAAAGTAAATCACAATTTTATTCATCGTTTTAGAGGTTTCGAAGTTAATTTTGAAATTGGAGTAAAATTCTCTCGACCACATTTGCTCCAATTATTTTAAAGGACTCAGATGTACATTTCAATCGAGATTTATGGATGGAATAGATTATAATATTTTTAGTATTCAACAAGACGTGAAAATCACATTAAATTTACTCTAAAAAATTAAATCTAAAAAAAATAACTAAAATATTTTCAGGTATCAAAACAAGAAGACATTTAACTTTTGATTTTTCTGAATTAAAAATAATCTCGATACTTTATTTTTAAAAATTTTTTGGAAGATATCGATCTCATTCAATTTTCGGAAACGGGCAGTTTAAAAATATCGAAATCTGGTGTGAAAAATTCATGCGAGAAAAGATGCATTAATTTGCGGTTATTTTAGTTGATGTGCGAGGGGAAGCCGAAAGGAGCTCAAGGGAGCTTTGTTTTTTTAATCGGAATACTTTTGGTCTGGAAGGTGGGAGGATTTGACTGAGGAATGCAGACTCATGCATCTGACGGATCCAGTAGCAAAAATACGTTTGACTGCTGAAATCTGCATGGAGATTGGGGCTATACTTTACATAGCAGCTGCTCTCCGGGAAGCCAGATTTCTCGGACTGAACATGTTTATAGAGAATCTGGTAATTTGCAGTTATAACGAAGCCTCGTTAATTCTCACTCGTACAAACTATTCCATTTACACAACTCAGGCGAATAAATAGACTTTATTGTTTTTATTAAACGTACCACGTACGCAGAATTTGAGGAGGAATATATAAAAGTAAAAAATATCTTCATCGCCATATAATTAGTTTGATTATCAAGCGAATTGATCTCATATTCAACTGAATACAAAAAAAGCTTAGATAATAGTATTTGATTTCTGGGTACTTATTAATTTTTTTTTTCACGTAGGAGTAGAGAAAATTCAATTTCTATTTGAAAATCAGCTCTCCAAACAATATTCATTTGTTTACTCAATTTGTTGGATAAATGATATTCATTGAAGTTAATAGAATTCAATTTTCTTGTATTTATAATCTACTTGAGAAATTAAAATAGTTTAATTTTTACTTAATCAAAATTTAACATTTGAATATAATTTTTTAAATATTTATTTCTATTTGTATTTGAAGATTTATTTAGTTTATTTCATCGGTTCAACGATTTTTTTAATATTAAAATTTGAATGATATTAATCAATTATAGTTGGTTGATAATTAAATAATTATTTAATAGTTGATTTAAGTAAAAAAATGTAACAATCATGTTAATTTCGCAGATGACAGCACCTTCGAGAGTAATGTTTCTGTTCTCGTGCTGCATCCTCATGTCCTTTCCATTTCTGAGATTCTCATGCGCCGACAAAGTTGAGGACATGCTCGCCGTGGTCGTGATGCTGACAACGGCGCCTTACTTTCTATTTTTCTGCCGTGGATTCAAGACCGTCGGACCCTTCGTCGTCATGATTTATCGCATGATAATGGGCGATCTCCTCAGATTCGTTTCCATCTATTTGGTATTCGTCATGGGATTCTCCCAAGGTAAACAAAAAATTTTATTGCATCAAATAATTTTTCGTTTCGTCCGCAAATAAAATAAATAAAAAATAATACGATGAACGAAAAATAACAATATTAATTATTAAAATACTCTTAGAAAATAAATTTTCGTGCAATTTATCGAAAATTGAGCAAATTATTTTTTGAATCATGAATAATGTCAGTTTTATATGAATTGATTGTTTTTTAATATAAGGTAATGTTTTTTTTTGTGTCTCAAAATTTTCGAGCCCGTTGAAAATGTATGGCAAGATTCTAAGCACGTGTTCTAATCTCAGTCTCGTCTGCGTAAGACCCAGTAATTGAAACTGCGACAGAGAGGGGGAAAAAAGAGTTTTGTCACCCAACACATCGCGGAGATAAAAACAACACGTCTCCGTATCGTCTTTTGCTGAGAAATGCCACGAATTCCACTTGAGAGGTCAATAGTCGTAACGCCTTGCATAATAAATCAATCGTGGCAACTCCATGGCCACATAATCTGTTACATTTATGCACATATACGTAATTCCATGTCCGTTGCTCCGTTTGGAATTTTACGTGACACGTCTCATTAGCAATTTTTTTATTTAAAAAATATTAATAATCAAAAAATTGATATTTTATTTTGTTCGTCCAGTATTCAATTCAATTTATTGTATTTCTATTATTTTTATATTTGTTTGCTTAATTAAAAAAATTTGATAAATATTTTTAAAACATAATTATGTTTAAAAGTATTGCTCAATTAATTGCTCAATTCCTGAAATTATTAATTATAGTTAATTATGATAATTATAGTTAAAGTATTAGATAAAATTATTAAATATCAAGATTATAAATAAAAAACATTAAAAACTTATGAAATTAATTTCTAAAAAATTATTTAAAATTAATTATAGATAAAAATTATCAACAATAATTGTTCAACGTGTTGTAATATTACACGAAGCAAACATTTTTTCCATTTTTCTATTAATGAGCTGCGGAAAATCGGATAAGCTTTCCGTAACGACGAATTAGCTTCGAGGTGAAATCGAACGTGCCAAATTCCATTGAGACAAAGCTTCGCCCTGTCGTAACATTCCACGAATCTTTGATTCGCCGTAAAACGGGCTTGAATCTGTCCATATAATTCTTGGCTATTCGCGAAAAACGCAGAGCGATATTGCTCAAAAGTTTTTCGTGATTTATACGGAGCCCGTCAGACTCGTGCCAAATTGGCAAAACAATAGTTACTGTTTTTTTACCGCTTGGGAAAAAATGTCACGCGTCGATTTCGAAAAAAAAAATGCGAAACGAAACATTGCTCGGACGTCGGCATTTTTTTTCCTTTTTTTTTTTGAAATTTCAGAAAGGAATTTGACGTTTACCGAGACGAAGAGAGAAATGACGTGAAGGCTCGCTGTGCATTTCGAAAATAGCCTCAGCCAATAACGGATATGCGTTTATAAAACGCGCACCCGTGACGCGGCGTGTGGCATCACGCTCGAAAAGCAAACACTTCGTTAATTGAAAAATGAATTTGATGAGAGTTTCACGATGGGCGAGCGCATTTCAGGTTGGCGCTTTTGTAAAATCCTTTATTCCGGATCTGTTAGCCTCGAAACGCCCCCGAGACCCGGACTTATCAACTCGTCGACACCACCACCAGCGAGAGAGTTCTTCGTTTTTTGTTCTCTCTCGTAATCGACTTTTCTCATTTGTATTCTGTCACACGATCGGCCTTTCAGATTTTAATTTACCTCACCGTTTCTGAATGCGAACAATTTTGTTTTTTTTTAAACAAAACTCATGAAGTTCATTTTTTTAGATGAATGAGAAAAGTGAATTGTTTCCTCATTTGCGCTTATTTTTATGCAACGACGAAGAAACAGGAAGAATTTTTTTTTAGTGTGTAAAAAAATTAATAAAAAAATGTCTTTGTCACTGATCGACAATCGGGGATTGAGTAAAAAAAAGAGCGCTTGAAATTCTCCCGGGCGACGAAACTCGAATCGTGATCTAATCGGGAAAATACGGAAATCGGCGAGTGAACGCCTCATGACGCCATCTTTCCTTCTGTTCCGAGCCCTTGACAAGATTCTGACATTGACACGCATTCGTTCTCACACTCAAATAGCAACAATAAAAATATACTCGTAATAAAAATCATGATTTATATTTCTTGAAAAAAAAAATCAAATTCTGTGTACAATTCTTTTACATGAATGATTAATTGGAAACATCATCTCCATCCATAATAATCGTTATTAATGCTCATAAAAATAAGAATGCTCGTAAAAATAAAAAAAGTTACCGTTGATTAGAAAAACAACAGTTTTAAAATAAAGTTATAGTGAAAATAAAAAATTTATCATTTTTGTACCAAAATTTTTTTTTATAGCAAACTAGAAGTTGTGTTAACTAAAAAAATGTGTATTTACGTTGTTGTTATTGCATTTTGAAAAAAAATTATTGGAACTATTCGATGGCGATGCATATTAATTAATCTTATTGAAGTTTTCTCAATGATTCAAGATAAATTTAATGCGACATTCAATCGCTTAAAGAAATTTCTTTGACACTCGTAATGACAGATTTCATTCAATTACACTCAGACTGTATTTGAAAATGCATTATTATGAGTATTCATCATTCGAATGTACACGTGTCTGCAGAGAAAAGTTTTTTAAAAAATTTTATTCTACTTAATTTAATTAACTACGAATCGTTAACTCAAAACAATGCATAATATTGTAGATAATGTTAAACATTATTATTACTATTGTTATCAAGTAAAGTGTCTGCAAAAAAGAGTTTTCAAAAAGTTTTTAAAAAAATTTTATTTTATTTTATTAGCTACAAATCGTTAACTCAACAATGTATAATATTGTCGATAATGTTAGATATTATTATTACTTTTGTTATTAAGTAAAAAGTATACGTGTCTGCAGAAAAAAGTTTTCAAAAAGTTACAAAAAATTGTATTTTACTCAATTTAATTAGCTATAAATCGTTAACTCAACAATGTATAATATTGTAAATAATTTTAGGCATTATTATTACTATTGTTATTAAGTAAAAAGTACACGTGTCTGCTGAGAAAAGTTTTCAAAAAGTTTTAAAAAAATTTTATTTTACTCAATTTAATTAGCTATAAATCGTTAACTCAACAATGTATAATATTGTAAATAATTTTAGACATTATTATTACTATTGTTATTAAGTAAGAAGTATACGTGTCTGCTGAGAAAAATTTTCAAAAAGTTTTTAAAAAATTTTATTTTATTTTATTTTATTAGCTACGAATCGTTAACTCTACAATATATAATATTGTAGATAATATTAGATATTATTATTATTAATTTTGTTATTAAATAAAAAGTACACGTGTCTGCAGAGACAAATGGTATCATCGCGATGCTCGCGATTCTCTCGTTTCTTCTGTATTGTGTCAAGGTCGCGTTACGTTAGCACGTTCCAAACGTTTATTAGCATTATGCAAGTGTTATATTTATATATGTGTTGGTCCGATAGAGGATATGCGTTCAGCGTCGTGTATGAGATGAAATGTGGGCAAATACGCGCGGACGGTCGAGTCATCGCTTTTTGCTTGCACATGCACCGAACCGAGAGCCACGGCGAATTCGTGCTCGATGATATAATAGTACTATACTACGGGCTATCGGAGTCACCTACGCCTCTGACGCACTGATTCATCCATTCTTAACTATTCGAGACTCGTACCCAGCCGCCTTCGTTCCTCTCTCGCCCCTTTTCTTACTTCTTTTTCCTCTCGCTCGGGCAACGTGCCATTGACTTTTAACGGATCTCGATGACAATGCTCGTCACCGAACGTCTCAAAAACGGACCTCGATTTCTTATTATTTTTATCAAAATTTTCATAAAAAATTTCAAGTTCTTTCATTGTCAGTAAAATTTTTCATCAATATTTACATAATCGCTTGAACAGGATCAAGAATTTTTTTTAGAGTGGAAATAATTTATGAGGCAAATTTAGGAATTGAACTGTGGACATTTTTCGAAATTTTTACACATGATTTTTTTAATATACACTCAAGATCAATGTCTACGCAATATACACTTGGTATACACTTTTGGTCTTATAATTTATGAAAATTTATCATTCGTAATTATAATAAAATATAATTATTATATACATATTATTATAATTACGTATTATAATTATAATAGAATATAATTATTATACATATATTATTATAATTACGTAATTAATGATTTATATTCAATTACACATATATATTACATAATATACAATTATTATGAATTATGAGTTACAATTCATTTTTTTTATGAAGCAGATGAAATTTTTTACTGTTGCGTTACTCTTCAATCTTATCTTTGTTATTTTCCAGCTGTATGCCTGTTCAGGGCTATTACAGATCCCAATTCCATATCCCTTATTCCTTTATTCCTGCTTTCCTCATTGTTTAGATAAAATATTTCTGGAACCACTGCGGTAAAAAGATCAAGAATTCAATTAAATTTGTCTCTACGATAGATTGCAAAAAATGTTTGTTTCGACATGAAATACAAGTTGTTAAATATATAATATCGTGACTCGATGAAATTTTTCAAGCTATTGAAATATTTTGCAGCTTACTACATAATATTTCTATCGTTCGATAATCCGAATACTCCGGAAGGAGTCGACGATTCGGTGAGCAATCCGATGCCATCGCCGATGGAGAGCGTGATGGCGATGTTTCTCATGAGCATGACGAACTTTGGCGATTATTACGGGGCTTTCGAGAGAACGGAGCACGAGATGGAGGCCAAGGTGAGGTCCAAAAATCAAGAAGAGGAGCAGGCGAATAAATAAAGAATGAAAGAAATAAATAAGATGAAGAGAAGAAAAAATATGCGAGAGAGACGAGAATTTTATTTTATGGATCTGAACGAGGAGAGAATAATAAAAAAAAGCTCTTTAATGTCTTCTGTTTGCAAAAGAGATTATTTAGGTTTACGACCAAGGAACGCCTTTTTATCTCGCGTTCGTGAGAGCAACAATGGCCCAAGAAACGGTACAATAGAATTTAAGGCTGGGACACACGCTTCGCATAGCCCAGAAATATGAACGTAAGAGTTCCAAGGCGCATGACGCGCATAGGCACAAACGAATAATTTTCTACCAATTTCTGTAGATGTCACGTGAATCGCTCAACCAAATATTGGCATGTTTTGACTTTTTTTACAGACCCTTTGTAAATTTTTTAAATTTACGTCCACGTATGTCTCAACCAAAAATCAATGACTTTTGAAAAATTTTATAATATACGAGTTAATTTTTTTATGATGATTATTATCGCGTTTGAAAAGAGAGAAAAATATAGGTTAAGGATGTATGTACCAAAATGATGGTAGTTAAATTTTTGGCGAATTAAAATTCTACTACAGAGTTTATCACCACGAATCGATTGGAAAAAGAAAAAAGTGTGGTTACCGATCGTTTTAAAGAGATATTGAAGAATTAAACTCTCATTTAATTCCATGTTATTTCAACGGGAAGTGGGTCAGATTGTAATGATTTGCAAAAATTTTACACGTTAGAGAGTTAAAAAGTAGCAAAAAAACTTATTTTCGGGAAATTCATCCTTTTTGCTATGTATTTATCCAAAAAAATAATAATGTCACCGACTTCGTTGTGGAAATATTTGCGTTTAATTTTTACGTGTCAACACAACATTCCGGATAGCCCTAACTTCGTATATCCGCCATGTTGTACTCGGTAACAACAGAGTAAAATCTCGTCCCAACTTGTTTTTACGTATTAATTAATTACGAATAATGATAATATTCTTTGATCAAAAATTACACAAATGATCAAAAAATTTATTGCTCTTAAAATTTCGACATCGGAATCAAGTTGAAAAATCAAATAGATGTACCACAGATTTGACGAGACATACATCCTTAAGATGAACTAAAAAGACAGAGGGCGCTATTGAGGTCCGCGTACGAAAAAGGCGGCAAAATGTTCATACGCGCGCGAAGAAAAAAAAGTGCTTGATGGACGTTTATTAATATCGTCTGACATGTGGATAGAATAAATTCAACGAGAGTACAATATATCCTTCGAATTTACCGGCGATACGAGCGATCGAGCGTGTTTTTTTTCATTTCAAAAAAATTTCTAAACGACGGGTGGAAAAAAATAACTCGTCACTGACACAGAATCGATATTTTGTTCTCGTCTCTCTCTCCTTTTTTTCTATCCTCCTTCTATCCATTCGTTTATGTTCTTTCTCTTCGTTTATTTGCAGTGCCTGTTTGTCGTTTACATGGCTATCGTCGCAATCCTCCTCGTCAATATGCTGATCGCCATGATGGGAAATACGTATCAGAAAATCGCGGAAACGAGAAACGAATGGCAGAGACAGGTACCGATCGAGATATTATTTTTTTTCTGCCCATCCGTCATCCCGCCCGCGCACAAACATTGCAATTCGTATAATATTTTTTATTCTTCTTGTGTATCTTGATTTTTTTACATTTTTGTGTTAAGTTTTATTATAAATTTGGTTAATCTAAAAAATAGAAAAATTTATATTTATTTGTCATTTTTAAAAAATAGTTTTAAGGTATAATAAGTAAAGGAATAAAAAATTAAATTTTTAGTCACAAATCGTTCATGCATTTTAATTTTTTGTGTATTTTTTATTTTTATATTAAGTCTTATTAAGTTTTTTATAAATATTGTTAATTCAAAAAAATATTTATATCTATTTTTCATTTGTTTTTAGAATAATTTTAAGTTATAAATAAAAAAGTAAAAGATTACAATTTCGGTCACAAATAATATTTTGTTTAAATTTCTTCGAAAAAACAGAACATCGGGAAGTCCATCGAAAATTTCGGTGCATTAAAATGCGAGTGTTGCGATGAACAATTTAGAATGATCGTTCGTGAATGAATTTCGCAAAGATTCTCGTTTTTTTTACAAACTTTCTTTTTGGTTATTTTCGCGACGAGTTTTACGAGGCTGGAGATTCGGGTGTAAAAAAATACTTGATATGGAGAACGCGATGCTGAGATATCTTACGGATGCGCGAGGAAAGAAAAGAAGAGGAAAATAAAAAAAGGATGACAATCGAGGAACACAAGTGGCACGCCGATGAGCTTTCGCGTTAATATTTCAGCGACTGCGCCAGATTTGCGTGAAACGCTCGCTCCTGTGCGCGTGGGCGTACCATTTCTATATCTTTGAGGAACGTGACCTTACGCGCTTTACAATTATTAACCCGTACACGTGTTTATATTTTTACAAAAGCGTGCTCCGTTTTCTCGTGCTCTCTTTTTCATTGTATACATCACAATGCACGAAGAGTTTTTATTCTTTGGAGATTATTTTTCTTATTTTTTTCAATTAAATAAAATTAGACTCTTTGTATTTATTTTTTAATTATTTTACAATTTTAATGATTCGATGATTTTTATAAGTTTGTTGTGTGTTTATAGTTTTAGAAAAGAATTATCAAATGGAATTCGAAATAAATATAAATAAATTCGTGCACTTTTTAACCCGACCCCTTTCGATTTGGCTGAAAATTTTTCGCCATTTTCTACCTCACCAAAAACAATTTTCAGAATTTTTTCAGATTTTTTTACCGAACGAAAAAAAAATTATGAACATTTCAAAAAAATGGATATTTATTTTTCTCAATGGTCATAACTTTTTGCAAAAATGACTTATCGGAACGTTTTTTTTTGAAAATTTTCGTTTTTAAATGTACTTTTTAGGAAAAAATAGTAAAAAATTATCGAAATTCATCTGCAACGTTTTTTTTTACTTTATCGCAAAAAACCAATATTTCTCTATTATCTTACCCATTTTTTACTTTTCATTTATTTTCTCTATATCAAACTTTGATGTTTTCTGTACATTTTCCGAAACTTACAGGAGAGGGTGTTTTTTTATTTTATATTTTTGTTCTCACTTGAAAAAAAAAATTCTCAAATGAAAGAATTCTGAAAATTGTTTTTGGTGAGGTAGAAAATTGCGAAAAATTTTCAGTCAAATCGAAAGGAGTCGAGTCAAAAAGTGCACGAAATGGCGTGGAATTGCTCATAAACTTATACGTTTTTATATATTGATAAATAATTATTAATTTACGAATTTTTTATAATTATAATTATGAAAAATTCTTAAATTTTTTTTATGAAATGATATTGTTATTTTAATAGTTATTCGATGTTAAATCACAAATGTCCTCGATTTACTAAAAATTGAAAATTAAAGGAAACATTTTTAATCCGATAAAAATCATGAAATATTTTTGCAAATTCGTTCCGGCGGCTATATCTCGTTTGTAATCGGTATTATCATTGAAATTGGAATTGGAAATGGGACGGAACAGTTATGCACTTTTGTAAGATGGTCACGCACCATTTTGCAAGCCGAAGAAAAGATTATTGTCGAAGGAGATTTGGTATTGTCGAGCGGGCGTTGAGACGCTTTTAAAATTCACAGTGGGCTCGTATAGTCCTCGTGGTCGAACGGGGCGTCAGTCCTGCCGAGAGACTGAAGAAACTCATGGATTATTCGCAACCGATGTCCGATGGACGCCGAGCTCTCGTACTCCGATTACATCAGTCGGTAAATTATTTTTTCACCTGTTTTTCCCGACTCCGATCTTTCACCTGAGTTTTATTCATAGAGAAAATTCTTCTGCTTCGTTAAAAATACGCGCACTCTTAGTCTCTCGACTCATTCCACGAAAAAATCGAAAAATTTGAATTTTAAATGTAATCGTTTGACAACTTTTCTCTGAATGTTTGACACAGGTTTATTTGGTCATAATATTTACAGGAAGAAGATAAGGAGGAGATGAAAGAAATTCTGGAGATGAAGAGGATACACGATAAACTTTACAAGAAACGTCAGGAGAGAATTCTCGAGGAACAAAAACGCAAAGAGTCGCAGATCAAAAGTGACGTGGAAATTGTTAACATGAGTTGAAACGATAAACAAAATATGGATACATTTTTTTACACTATTTATATGTAAACAAAATAGAAAAATGATATTAGAATATAATCTGATACATTTTATAATTTCACAGATCAAAAGTGACGTGGATATCGTTAAAATGAATTAAAATTATAAAAAAGATATGGATACATCTTTTACACATTTTATTTAATTGAAATAAAAAAATGACTTTACAATATAATTGCATATACTTATAATTTTTAAAATCAAAGGTGACGTGGAATTGTTAAAATGAATTAAAATGATAAAAAAGATATAGATACATTTTTTACACAATTTGTCTAATTGAAATACAAAAATGACATTAGAATATAATTTCACACATATCACAATTTCACGTTTTGAAACAAAAATGACATTTTTTTTACTTTGACGACAAAAATTATTATTTTTTCAGCTCGTCACCAAAATGCTAGAGAAGAAACAAAAAAATAAATCCATACCTAAAATAATTCACTTTTCAAAAAAAATTTCTCTGGTCAAAGTCCGTAAATGACTTCGACAAGTGTAAACGAGGACAAATTTCTACAGTGACATAAAAATTTGCGGAGTGTTTCAATTTTTTTTAAACTTTTTTTTCTATGCGTAGAACTCGTGACGTCATTTCCGTAACCATTTTCTTCTCGGGGCATGCCGACCGAGCCAGTCGCATGGTTTTTCTCGCAAAAAATGTGGCAAGCCCATGGGGGAATCGCTCTCGGAAATGAGGCACAGCAAACGATTCGCGGTCCCATCGACTGTTCTCACCGATTCCTTCATTAAGTAAGTTTTAGCCGATCTTCGGATACGACGTTGCCTCCAAACGTCGCTGTGACGTTTCCACGAGAATTCGGATGGTGGAGGCGAACAATTCGTCGACTGATCTTTCCATGAACGTTTCTTTAAATTTTTTTTTAATAAAGAAAAAATTTCACTATATTTTCTTTTTTATAAATTATTCTAGTGTAATTGTGTACTGTTTTTTATTGACCGTATTTATTAATAATTTAAAATGAATTTACTGATTAAAAAATTTTTTTTTTATCACCGAAGTATCTTGTCTTATCGAAAATTTTTTAGTCCTCACGTTCTATTTACGATGTATTATTTTTTTTAATACAATGATTTTATTTACCTTGGATTTTTTCTGTGAAAAAGTTGGCACAGAATTTTTGATTTCTTTTATAGTTATGTTGAAACATTCCTGTTCATTGGCCCCGACGTGGTCTTTACTTTGAACCAGCGATACGATCATATTTTCAATATTTTCAGTACTTAAATTTTTCGATTTGTTTGAAAAGTCTTTCTTTTTTGGTTTTTCGGTTTTTGACTTTTTTTGGATTGCGATGACCTTACGACTATCCTGCTTCATTGCTCTGTTCACTACATTCAGCCATGGATCATTTTCTAATCTAGGAGTCGGTGTTGCCCCTATGACACGACACACAGGTCGCAAATACCTGTGAACAAATTTTCAAAAGATTTTTAAAAATTTTTTTCAATCTAACTAAATAAATATATGATATTTTTTAAATAAAAAATTGATTTACCTTGGGTTTTCGATCTTCGAACGGCCACAAATGAGACAGCAACGTTCTGAATTCGAGTACAAATTCGTTCGAGATCTTGATGGATCGACGGTCGATGTATTTTTATCTACTTTTGGTGAGTACACCATCACGGATTTCGAACTTTTTTTCGTCAAATACTTTATTTCCCTCGATAGAGAATTTTTAAAGAGTTTTGGATTTTCGAAATCATCAACATCATCGAGCTCGATGAAAATTGATTCAAATTTCCCCCAAGTTTCCGTATCGATTCTCAGTACGCTCTTTTTTTTAATAATTTCATTTTTATGTTTTTTTGTATCTTTTTCATAATTATAATTCCTATCTAATCTGCAAGCCGAGATTTTTTTTTCTTCGGATTGTTTAAATTGTACACAATCATTTACGTCATTTTTTTCACTTGGCAATTTTTCGAGGTGACTTGCGATTGTGTCATTCGGCGGACGAAAAAAATCAATAATTTCGCTCAGACCGATACCCAAATTCACAAAAAGATTTTCAGGAGATTCAGCTGCACAGTTTAATCGCGAGCGGGCTTCATTGAGGCCATTCGTGTCGGTTGAAGCGTGATTTTTTGCGGAATGTTTGTCGCTTCTTCCCATATCAGTTACATTTCTGCCGATAAGAGAGACTTCTTCATCGATAGTACAAAAATCTTTGAGCTCTACAGTGATACATTTGATATTTTTTTCATCATTGTCATCCATTTCGGTATCCTTGATTTCGATATCATTGAATTTTTCAACCAATGAGCTCACTTTTTTATCTCCAATTTCATCTCCTATTATGCTGGATTTTTCGTTACATTCGTTCTGAAAATCACTCACGTTCGATTTGTCACAGATTTCCTGCATATCAAAGTGAAAAAAAAAAATTTGTTTGAAATTCTTGTCAAAATATAGTTGATTTGATATTTTAAAAAAATTAAACTTTCGGCTGAGCGCGACATGCAATATTAACTATAAAAAGCTCAAAAACCATTCTCAGGATAGATTGAAAAAACGATTATCACATTTTTCATATTAACAAATATTCTTCCCATATTTTATTATTTTTTTGATTTTAACTTTTTATCTTTAAGTACTTGAGTACCTTAAATGAAGAATTTTTTTTCGTCAAAAAATGATCGGATTCGCTCTCCCTCGTATACGAAGAATTGACGTAAAAAAGATTTTCGCAATTTTCTTCAGTCTCTTCGGCTTTTGATTCTCCTCTTTCCGAATTCTCATACGAATCGTTAGAGAGGGAAGATTTTGACGAGAAATCGAGCAACACCTCGGAAAGCAATCGACTGAGGTCAGTCTGGAGGGAAACGTTGTCGTCGCTCGAAATAACTTCCTTTTCGGGCGAAATATTTTTCGTCCTCGTCAAAGAATCGTTAGAAGAATTTTCATAAACATTTTTACTGAAAGTGACGCGTCTCTTGGGCACGAACCAATCGGATCGTGATTGAGGCTCGTTTTTCAAAGAGACAGTATTTTTCCCTTGGATGCTGTTTGAAATTCCCATTCTGGATTGAACTTTGTCGATCAATGAATTTCTCGAATTCAAACGTTTTTGTGACCTATTCGGTACCAGTTCTTTTAATTTCTTGATTCTGTTTCAATCGATATAAAATTAATTCTATGGAAAATTCAGTCGAAAAAATCAAATCGAATTTTTTGAATAAAAAAATTAATAGAAATTAAAAATAAAAATATTCAAAAATACAAATATTTGCACAAAAAATACCTCGAATCGCTTCGAGATTCGACGATAGAAAGATTTCGATCACTTTCAACATTGATTTCATGCCAAGAAGACTCAAAACGTTTTCGTTGATTTTTGCGAAAATTTTTCGTGGATTCCGTGTCAGTGAGAATGCGTTTGCTCGAGCAAGTCTCGTATGGTGAATTCGATGAGCATCGTGACGTCGGTCTTTCAAGGACGACGAAATTCCGCAAAAAATCGTCGTTCATCGCCGGAAGTTCGCTCGCCCTCGGAAAACGCAGCGTGACGAATTGCGTTCTTCTTTTGTGCCGTCGTCGCCATTGCGGCCGATGCGTCCAGAGATGAGTTACGCTCGGCACGGAGACGTACCAAGGATCGCAATTTTCTCTCCAGTCCGAAAAGTTCCTCAAATTCGATCTCAGCAGAGCTGTGACTTGAAAACATCGATCGAACCTCGCAATAACTATTTTTTTTATTTTCATAGACACTCTGAAAAATGATTTTTCTTACGGGATCGCAACAGAGCTGGATTTCTTACTTTCATCCTGACGGAAAATTTCGAATTTTCGAATTCAAAGCATTTTGTCGTTTTTTAATGAATCATTTTTTTTTTCGTTTTCAAAATTTTTTTCTTCGCTTTCATAACCTCATGATTTGGATGTTTTTTTGCAAAAGGAGTACTTTGAAGGAAGTCGAGAAAGAAAAAAAGAAGATAGAAACAATTGATTTTCGATTGGTAGTTCATTTTATTTTTGATTGATTTTATTGACAATTTTTATGCTATTTTTTATTATTAATTCAATACATTTTTAATACATATCATTAAAATGTTCAAAGAGTGTTTTGCGTATAAATATTGTGAATATACTGGAATTTCCGTTTATTGCCGTTGTTTGGCTGACCACATTGTAAAAATTGTAACTTTTTCCACTTTTTGATGCTCTGTACATTTTATTTCGATGATAAATTCTGAAATTCCAGTATATATTTTGATGACAATTTCGGAAATTCCAGTATATATTTCGATGATAAATTCTTAAATTTCAGTATATATGATCAGAATTTATGATCCACATAAAATGTACAGAGCATCAAAAATTGGAAAAAGTTCCCATTTTTATAATGTGGTCAGCCAGGCAACGGCAATAAACGAGAATCGTCATACTTCGCCAGTGTTTGATTATTTCACATCAAAGTTTATCAAAAAAATGATTGAAAAGACGATTTAGCGAATCGTCTTTCAATCAGAAAAAAATTCGACTTTACACTAAATTTTGGTAATTGAGGTAAAAATACAATCGGAAAAATCATGTGAATATTTTTAATGCATATTTAATAAATGTTTAACGCTTTTTAATTAAAGATGTTGGAAGAATGTCCAAAATACATTTTCTGAATATTGGCAATTAAAAATTAATCATTTAAACGTACAAAGCTCCGCTGTAAAATCTCAGATGCAGTCGTCCTGGCAACGACTGTAAACAACGAGACTGGTCAGAATCCTCCAGTGCCAGATTATTCCATATCGAAGCTTATAAATAAATAAAAAGTATTAAATTAAAAAAATGAAAGCTTTCAAGGAACCGATTGATTACGAAGCACTCGAAGGTGAATTATACGAAGCTATGAAAGAAGATGAACTTTACAATCTCCAAAATGATGCAAAGTTTCGTGCCATCGAACAGTCTGTCCCTACTTATGAAGATTTCAGACAAATGGTGAGTTGAGACAATTCCTATAATAATGACATGAACAACAGTAATAGATGCAATAAAAAATATAAACAGTAATAACGCAAATAAATTAAATAAATTTTAATTTGAATCATTTTTTAATATTTTTAATTTTAAGATACAATAATTTTCAGGTTAACGCGGCTCATTTGAAACCGCTGGATCCAAAGGACAAGATTCCAAAGATCGGCGTAAAGTGGAACAACTCAGTGATCGCGCATCAGTCGAACAAGCAGAAATTACAAACGATTTCTCATCGATCGTTGGAAGTTGAGAATTCTTCACACGTCATACCGACGAATAGTCACGATTTTCGAAAATTGTGGAAACAAATTGAAGATCACAGTGTAAAATTCGAACTATTAAAAAATTCCAGGTAAGTTTACTATGACCATTTTATTTTTTTTAATAATTTTTTATTGAAAAAAAATGTTTCCTATTTTTTTATTTTTATACGTATCGTTTCGTTCACGTTAATTTATGCAGCCTATGTTTTTTATTTACCATTGAATAAATTCAGATACAATGTGTTCAATTGATTATTGAAAGTAAAAAAAATTTGAGTCTTAAATATAAAAAAGAAAATTTCGAATTTGCAAGTATAATTTCAATAGAAATTTATTTTCTGAAATTTTCGATTTTTTATAATTTCTGATGAGATCGTGGTTGTAATATTAGAAAATATGTATTTCTTTGCAGATCTGCGATGCCCGATCAAATTTTTCGAAGCGAAATTCCTCCCGACATTCTCAGCGAAAGTGTCGTCATCTGTCTCAAAAGTCTCGAGTCCGCTGAAAATGTCGATCCCGTCATCGAAATTCTGTCCACTTTTACCGACTGCAAAAGATTTAAACTCGCGCTTGGATTCATGTCGACTGAGGAGAAGTCAGTTCGAGACGAGCTGTTTCGCGTTCTTCACCGAATGGCTGATTCGAAAACGAAAAAAATAGACGAGCTCGAAACTAAATATTATTGATAACACGATAAATGTTTAATAAAATGTATGATTAATACACATTTTATTAGTTCTTTAATTAATTCTAAATTTTTCCAAAATTTTAATATGTAAATTATGATCTAAAATAAGTCTCAAATGCTAAATTACATCACTGTATCTACTTTTGTAATCAAATTTTGCTAACATTTTTTATCCTTGATAGGAAATTCATCTTTCTTTTTCAATTTTTTTTTCATAATTAATAATGTTGTATTAGCGTACTGTGTGTAGTTTGAATAATGGAAAACGCTCAATTACGAGAAGATTGTTGAACTCATAAAAATTAATAATTTTTTCATCGATTTTCATTTCCAGTTTTCATTAAACATTAAAAATGTACCAAATCCTTTAATTCGACCGATTTCTTTTGAATTAATTCACATACTTATATTTTCTGATATACAATCATAAAACGTATTGAACTGTAGAATCGACACTGTTACATTTAGCTCATTATAAAATGATCTATTCGATTCGTGTTTATCGTATACGCAATCCGCACCACATAAAGTAGATCTTCATTTAACTTAAATTAACGACGTCTTTCGTAAATCTCGACATTTTAAAAAATCAAAAAACACGTTGGGGTAAATTTAATTAGCTTTCAAACCAGTCTAGTGCATACAAGTATATTAGACAAAATTTTTAAAAATTCTCTTAATGAGTAATATTCAATTTTCCATTAATTGATAAGATAAAATTTTCATTAAGGTATTTCATTTTATTATTATTTAGTGAAAATAAATAATAATAGAAAATATTTATCTACAACCAAACTTTTAAAATATTTTACGTTTTTAGTATTAAATATTCAGCCATTCGAAGTAAATTCCGTAATATAATGTGAAATTTCGGGTCTACTTTTAGAAGCGAACTTTGTAAATATTTTAAATTCTGTATTCAACGATTCGAAATAAAATCCGTGATGGAATATTTTGTAGTCAAGAAAGTGAGAGTGAAATTTCTCTAAGACATTTCGCCTGAATTTTGTTCGAGCCGAGGTCTTCGTGGGCGTAAATGCATGCTGATGTGACGATTGCGAGTCATGGGATTGAAAAAGGATTCGCCGTGTGTATGAATATCGTTGCTCACGGCATTAACGATTACTTGCAGCTTTCTCGCCATTCACGATTCCTGGGCTAAAGTTGCTCGTACCTTTAACAGCGGAGAAGCCAAAGACAACCGGGTCAACGGATCAAGGTTCCTCGCATTTCCTTTTCCATTACAGGAGAGCTTCATTCTCGCCTCTCGCAAACATAAACGAGCCTTTGTGTACATATAAAGAAAAAGAAAAAAATATGGCAAATATACAAAGAAACGACCGCAACTCTCTCTCGAATCTAATCTTTTGTTTCTATCTGGAGCGAATCATTTGTTACAGCATTTAAGGAAGAATAAGACAATTTTTTATCGTATAAGAATAAAGTTTTGTCATATCATTTTTTATGGTATACAATTTTTTAATCTAATTTTTTTGAAATTTTATTAATTTGAAAAATGTAACATTTAAAAATGTTTTTCATGAATAAATTATTTATTTGCTCTAAATTTCATCAAAATGATATCAGTTACGGTAAATTTTATTTGCAGTTTCAAGCTAGAAATATTTTTAGGGTATTCAACTCAATCGTCAATATTGAATAAAAGGATGAAATATGCTAAAAGTGTTAAGTGATGTTTCAACCTTTACAAAAATACAGAGTTGAAATTTCACGAGTTTATCGTTGAAAAATCTCTTTTTCAAGGTTTGCATGTTTTAGTTTATGCTTACAACTGAAATTACGAAATCTCAAAGTCAAGTGTGATCCCATGTCAGATTTTATTCGCGTTTCTCGCATCTGTCATCGGTGCGTTATTTATCGCACAACGCGAAAAGAGTCTGCCATTGTTTTCGCACTTTCCATTCACAGAAATCAAAGTCGAAGATGAAAATAAATTTGCATTTTTCGATTTGCATTGCCGTTTCGAAATTTCTTTCAGTCACGACTTTATTTGTTGATTTTGCACTGAAGAAACTCTTATCGTTTCTTGGACCATTCGTTTCTAAAATAATCTTCAATTGCTTAAAATAAAATTTGAAAAAAAATCTCATGCCTTTCATCATTTTTTGTAAAGGATAATTTAAAAAATTATTAAACAAGAAATTGACAAAAAGAAAAATTTTAAAAATGTTATTCGTGAACATGTTAATATGAAAATATTATAAGAAAATTTTGCATCTGTGCAACTAGATCTGAAACCAAAGCGATTACAAGAAAGATAATTTTATAACATTATTGTGATTTGCGATCGAAGTACAAAAAATTGAAGTACGACTCGGCTTATTGAAATTGACAGCTAGTCAGTGAAAAAATTTATCAAACCTATTCCAGTCTCAATTAAATTTGTTACTTAATTTCCGTGGAGATGTAAACACGTGAGGCTATTTATTTACATTTTAACGTGAAAGCGAGAGATTCCCTCGTTTCATAACGATAAATTACTATAAAGGCCATTTGGCGTTTCAGATTTTTTTTTCTTTTCTTTTTTTTTTCTTCCTTTCGAGACGACAACGACAGGTCCGCGTTTATATTTGTTTTACGTACAGCCGAGTTATATGTGTATTATAATGGATCGTGAACGGTAACGCGCTGTACGCAGCACTGCAAATGCCAAACGTCTCGTTTTCAGGCAACCGAACCGACAATTTTTTCTCTCTCATTTCTGTGCTCAGTTTTTTTTTCTTCCTCTCTTTTCTCATAATTGCTTGAAGTCGTTAATGGCTCAAGCTATGGCAAGTTATTCCGTGAGAATCGTTCGAATTATCATTTGCAAACGGTAAGCCAATTCTAAATGAATATTAATCTCGAATGTCACAAATTACTGTTTTTTGAGTGAAAAGAAAAATCGAAAAAAGTTCTCACAAACATATTTGTCAATTTTCAAATTTTTGTAATCATAAAATTTTAAACATATTGTGTTTCAAATGATCTCAACGTTTTTTTGTCGATTAGACAATTTAGGAAATATTTTTAAAGAACATTTTGAAAAAATTGTTAAATCAGGAAAATGCAAAAAATGGTTATTGTATTAATTAAGGTTCTAAATTTGAAAAGATTATTTCTTACCGAAGAAAGCTCAGTGAAATTTTTTTTTTGACAATCAGAATAGAAAAAAAATTTCTATCCAGCAATAAAATAATGAGTACTTATACAATTTTTTTTACTAATTATAGAAATAAAAATAAAAGTATTTGTGTAAGATGAAGTAATTTTTTATCGATTAAAATAATAATTGAAATATTCTCTCACTCATCAGAAAATAATGAATAACACTTTTTGCTAGTCACGGTTATTAAATTATGAAAAAATTAATTATTAGATTTGTGTAATGAACGAAGTTTGTAAAACAGAAAAAAATGAAGAAAAAAAAACGATAGTCCGTTGAATGTTATTTTACACTTGTCACGAAAGGATAACGAGTCGAGAAGAGCGATGAATAAATTGCGCGATGATTTTTCAACGACCTTTTCAACGATGGTAGCTTAGACTACATAATGCCCGTTTGGAGGCTAATAAAGTTGAGTGATTACACACACATACCTTATTCCGTCAAAACAAACGCAGACGCTGTTTTTCCAATTTCTGTAGTATTTTTTCTCATTTTTTTCTGCTTATTTTTTTCTCAATATGATAAAAGTGAAGGTCTCAAGGTTTGAATCGTTATATTACTTCGAATTTGATATCGCTTCAATTATAATATTTTGTTCAAAATATAAAAAAGTGTGATATTAAAAAATATCCGACATTTTTTTTTCAATTAATAAAATATTGGATTCAGGATTTTTTATAATTAAATCAAACTCCAATTTCTCATTTCGATCCTTTTTTCAATTTAATACTTATGCTTACTTATGTACACAGCAAACGAAGAAAAAAACTTAGCAAAATGAAAACAGATTGTGGTAACGTGGAATTTGCTATTTTCTCGCGAAGTTGGTGTCGATGACTCGACGAGATTATTATTCGTTGAACCTCGAGAGTAAAAATCTTTAAACAATAACGATATTCTAACTTTAGGCGAAACTGTACGTGTTCGAAGAATTTCTTCTTTCTTTCCACGCTGTTAAATCCATCGCGCTGTGCAGGTACGACGAGCACTCCGCCAGTTCATTTCTGAAAAAAAAAATTCGATTCTCTATTGATTCACGGAATTGCAAATTTTATCAATGTATTTTATCTCTAAAATGAAAATAAATGAATATTTTGAATATGTTTAAGAAATTGTTATATAGTTTATACTAAATTGTGATAATTTTTATTTCGTAAACATTTTATATATATAGATGTAAAAAGACGATTTGTGATCAAAGAAGATTTACAGTTAACATTGAAAAAAAAGATGATTAAAAATCGAATAATTAAATAAAAAATCATTTTTAAATTAATATTGACGGATAGAATCCAAAACTCACAGGAAAGGATCTCTAAGAATAAAAGCTCTAGGTTGAACGCTCCTGAGAGTATCGCCGTTATCGCATAAAATTTTAGCCATCGTGGCTTTTCGAATTTCCTCCAGCTGCTCAGGAGCGAAAGATCCTGGAGAATTTCCATTCTCGTACCAGTATCTGTCACCTGTCAAATATTGATTCAACATAACGTTTAATATATTTACAAAAAGGTTGTATTTATGAAAAAATTCTAAGCATTGCAATTGTAAAGAAAATTATTACCCAATCTGATATTTCTGAAGGTTCGTCCCAAGAGGCAGAGAAAAGTCGTGCCGACGACGGATCCTTCGACTGGAATTTCCGAGAGCGCGCCAGTCACGAGGTCTATGTCCTCGACATTCCTGCCATTCGACAAAAATTTATCATCATAAAAAATATAAATAATTATTATAAAAAATATAATTATAATAATGAGCAGTAAAATAAATCTTTAAGTGTTTCAAAAAATTTTCCTGGATTTATATTTTTAATAATAAATAAAATTTTACTCATAAGAATTCGTGGCAACTGCAAAGTCAAATTTGAGGGATTTTGAAATTGTAAGCTCGTTTCGAAAATAGTGGGACGCACTTGTACACTTTTCGAAGCCTCTCGATCGTTTCTCTCGTGATCGTAGCCTCGAGATCTGAGAAAGTGGCAACTTCCGGCAATCCGCAGAAGGATCTCCATCTGACGTAAGGCGCCAGACCGTGATCTCTTCCCTGTTGTATCGCTTGTGCCGCGTAATCCACCGCGACGTCTCGTGTTTTCCCGTCGTGGAAATATCTTTCCAGGAGAATCTCGTTCAAGCCAGGTGGTAGTGGCTTCCTCGAATGTCCCGCTGTTTGAATCATTTCGAATCAATCCCACATACTTATTCATATTACGTTACTTATTACATCTTCCTATTTCATATTCTTTAATAATTTATTTTGAGGTAAATTTTTCAAACATTTTTGACTATCCGTTCCAAAAAATTATTGGAAAAATTAAACAAATAAAGAATAAAAAAATGAATTGTTCATATTTTATATTTACTTATCACTCATTAATTTTTTATTTCCTTATTGTATTTAACTTTGAATTGCAAAATTGTATTGTCACGTTTATTTCCAATATATTGTATAAGTTTGATGATAAAAAATATTGAAAAATCGTTTGTTTTGTATTTGTATGAACCTGTAGCACCGGTGATCAGTCGATCGATCGCGCCGGCCTCGTACAATTCCTGAGGAGCGTAGAAAGCCGACAGCAGAGTTCTTTCACCGGACTTGGATGTTGATCTCGTGTCAACGAGGTCGAGGGTCTTCGGAGTGAGAGCTGCGACGAAAAACAATCCGGCTGAGGCTGCGGCGTTCGAGATCGTCGAGTCGATTTTCGAATCGTAGCCCCGATAATAACCTCGTCCGGTCAAACGTAGATCGAACCTTTCCATTTATGATTCACCAGAAAAAAATGTACCAAGGAAGTAAATTAAATGTAATTAGATAGAAAGAAAAATGGATGAAAATTGCATAATCTTTCATCTATTAGAGATAATAAGCAATAAATTATTATTTAATGTAATAAAAAAATAATTTTAATTTTTTGAAAAATCATCCAAACAATCGAAAATTTCATAATACATTTCCTCCTTTCATACTTGAATTTCTGTAAAGAGAAAATATTTTTTTGAAAAGACTAATTCTTTTAACAATTATATGTAGTTAAAATTGAATGATTTTCTGAATGAATATGACTAAATAATATTATAGAAATATAAAATCTAATTATTCTTTAAATTATTTTAATTACATAGTTCGTAGGTAATTAAGAGTGACTTTATTTTATCTTGTTCTAGTATAAATTCAATAAAATAAAAATAATTTACCGATCTAAGTTTGATTCGCCAAGAATTACAGGCAAAAATTCATTATACGTAATATGTTGCATTTCCGCGATAACAACGCGTCTCGCTTCCTGGTAGAGTCTCTCGTCGTCCCAGGTTGGATTTAAGAGCGCGAGCTGATGGGCGACCCGGTTGTGCTCTCGAAGGAACAAGACGTGCATCAGAGCTAATCCAGGATTCTCGTTTATTCGAGGATCGCCGCTGAAAAAACAAGGCAGCGATTTGCTCGTTGATCGACAACTTCCGCTGTCGCTCGATGGCATAGGCAAGTTTTTGTTTTGTGTGTTCAAAAGACCGCCGTTACCCGATCGCAGGGTTCTCGACGTTTCCTCCGAGTTTCCATAAATCGTTGATAGATCCAAATATGAAGACGCTTGATTTATTTGCTGTCTCGGACCTAAACATCCCTTCACGGAAAAATCGTGATGGGGAATAAATTTATATTAGTTCTTTATTTCATCCACTAGTTGGTAATTATGCAGTTTACTGGCTTTTCTGAAAAATGCCTGCAAATTTTTTTTTCGAGAAAAATTGATATATTTAATCAACAAAATATGATATGGAGAAGGGGAAAGAGATTTTGATATATTCCATTTAGTTTTTTTTTCATAAATTTTATTCAGTTTTTATTTGTTTTTTATTATTTTATTATTTTATGCAGTTTTATACGATGATAAGAATGAAAAAAATGCGTGGATTCGATCGCAATGATCCGGATATTTTCTTTTAAAATAGAATTCGGCAATATATCCATCCATGTGATTTTTTTTATAACCATTACGAATGGTTAACCGACAAATGTTTGTAGCCTTCGTCTTCCAAACAACGGTAGGCTCTTCAACAATCAGACATTATTGTCGATCCGTCGTGTATTTTTTCTTTGATCGCCAGCAACAATGTTGCTGCTGACCGATCAAGCACTGGCATAATAAATACATAATTGTTTCGAGTCCCGGTCTATGCCACCAAACAACCACTGACCGTCGATTATCCGACCTCGTTGGTATTTTCGTTTGCCGAACTTTGCTTCATCGATCTCAATGACACGACCTGGTCCTCCTATTTTTCCGTTTGTTCTAAGGCTCACAGTAGTAGTGCTTCGTGAACAAAATTACAATAATCAACGACCGTGTGGGCAGTTGTTTTTACTTCTTTTTGCAGAAACTCTTGCCTCGGTGGTAGCATACTTAAATAATAAGCTCTATCAACGCACACGCGTCGGTGAGAGGTAAATGGCAATTCTCAAATCAAGTGTTCGTTTTTAAAAGTTTTTTGAAACTGCATTTTTTCACTACAACCTTTTTGCCTTGTTTTATTTTTTTGCTTTTTTGGCAACGCCACATTTCTTGATTTTTATTGTATTCCCCGATTTCACCGCAATTGTCACATGTAGCCGACGTTCGAAAAACTTGGTGCAATTGAAGAAATTCAATTATTTTTTCCTTGTTCGCACAGTCCACCATAAATTCACGAATAGAAAAACTGCAACGAGTGCACACTATATCATTATCTATATTTTCGTTTTGATCCATCGTTTAATTTTTATTAGAAATTGCTCTCGTTTCTTTCGTCACCAAAACTGTACTGAAAGATTCATTGATGAGAATAATAAGAATTTTTAGTTACTCGAATTCAAAACAGTTTCAATGTCGAATTGAAGGCAAAGACAGAAAAATGTAAACATCGTTCGAAATATATCCCAGTTGAACAGAATTTCAGAGTCAGAGAAAATGTAAACAATGTTTGGAAAATAATTGTGAGAATATAGAAAAATCAATTTTCAAAATTTTCAAAAAAATCAATTAATCAAAAAAATTCGAAATCGATAGTAATCTTGTTCCCCTCCATAATACCTTCATTTCTTACATAATGTTACTGTTTATCATTGAAAAAAAGTTTGTAGCCATTTTTCAGAAAAGCCAGTAAACTGCATAATTACCAAAAATATGAAATAAAAAGTATTTAAATGAATTACATATCTAATGTAAAACGAATCGGAAAAGCTCACCTGAAGACTGTTTCCAGGATGTGGAGCCGATCTGGAATACTCCATGCATCCGATAGAATTATCAGCCGGAATCGGAAAGCATTCGGGATGGAAATTCTCGTAATCAACGTCGCAGCATTTGAGTCTAGCACCTCCGGTGGTGAGTTGCATTCTTGGAGTGTGTGAAAGATCATTCGCGACGAATTGCCCGAAGAGGGCGGTTATAGCCATGAGATAAGGATGCTTTACATCCGGACCTCCGGAATGAACATTCCGGGAGACCTGTCGAGCGCTCGGAAGTTTAGTTCTAGGCAGGGAGACTCCATCCTCGTACTCGGAGGGTAAGAACCGCGAATACGCCTCCAAAGCTCCGCCCCAGGTTGGATGGAGATAATTGTTGCATCGACCGGTATTCGTTCTGTGTTTCACGTTGCAGTGACGTGTCAAAAAAATTTATTGTGTCATGCTTAGTACTTTAAATAATATCGTTCAATTTTCCATGAAAAAACAAAAAGATTTTAATGTTACTGCATTATTAAGCAGTTACATGGCACAATATGATATATAATTTAATAGTCTCAGAAGTACATTTTATGTGGCAAATGTCACGTGTCAAAGTTATACGTCAAATTTTTTTACTTTTTTAAGATTTTTTAGTTTTGCTTGCGTCAATTTTTTTCGATGTTTTAAAAAAATGATTTTTTTCGACGATTCAAATAAATTTCTTTTTTTGAATTCTGTTCTTTTATGTCATTTCCGTCACCTGAAATTCGACCGCATTATTTTAATATTTTACCGATATTTTTGACTTTTGAGACTCTTGCACTCGGCGCTGTTTTTCGCATAGGCGATTGCTGTGTCTCCGGAACAGACAAAAGTCCCGACCGAGGGCAATAGCGAGACAACATCCCGCGCTGACATGTTCAAGGCTTCAACAATTATCGTCGCCATTGTTTCACTTCTCAGAGCTCGAGTCGACAGATTTTTCGCAGCCTCGTTCATTTCGTGAGACGCGCCTAAATACCATGACGGAGAATCTGGACTCAATCTAGTAGCCGAATTTTTTATCTTCTCCTCTGTTTTATAATATTTTTCTAACGAAATATTTGTTCGCCGATTCAGATCTTGGAGCATGCGTGGCGGCAAGGTTGTGCATTCTGCTACTGTTGTCCATGATAGAACGCTAAAATGTAATTATATTTGTAATTTTTTAAGTTATAATTTATCATTTGTCAAGGTTTATAAATTTTGTTTATGACATAAAATTTCTAATGTATGTCGCCAATATACATTTTTAAAGGGTACGTTTTTTTATTCAAATTGTCTTCTAAGTGCATTTCTGAAATATAATTTTCAAAGGAACCTTGAGAGATCTCTTATTTAAAAATCACAAATTATACAATTTAGTCGAATTATTAACCAAAACTGTATTGATTAAATAAAGTAAATAATTGCTTATGGTTAATTTTCAAGTTGGTTTATTCAATAAAAATGATTTTAAATGGCACATTAAATGAAACCGAAAAAAAAACATTCAAATTCATCATTGACCCATGATTGGTTCGATATGAAGATAAACAGACGATCCAGGAAGCAGAGTACAGAGTTAAGAAATTGTTCATTTAATTAATGAGGTCGCGATAATTATTCGTTCAGTGACATTTGTTTTACGATCCTTGCATTTTAGTTCAAAAACGTGACGAAAGTCTTCCCATTCCAGTAAAGGTATTATAAAACGTTCGTATCGTGTTTCACGTCTACGCTTTTTTCTTCGGCTTTTGTCATTACAAGAGCAATAACCTCTCAACTCGACGACTTTTTCAGACTAAAAAATTGCGCAGAATGGACGTAAACAAATTAGCTGACATTCTTTGCAAGTTGCGGTAACAAATTTCTATTCTTTTCATATTTCATAATATTTTTTGTCAAATTGCATTGGGACATTTGAGAAAATTTAAGTTGAAAGTAAAATTTACAAGATAAAATATTTGTTTTACACCAAATAAAAAAAATAAAGTCTATTTAACATGTAAACAAAGAATGGTACATTTTTTTGCCAGTTAGTGTGTATTTATTTATACTTTTAAAAATTTATAGTTTGTACAAATTTCAGAATATTTTCAATGCTAATATTTTTAGTCAGTCTTCTCCGACCTTTCATCGACAACTGTCTCTTATTGTATGAAACGGAGTAGATTCAAATATATTATTTTAACCGAATCTTAGAGTTCACGGTTGTTCATTTTGACAAGTACCCAAAAAATCTTGAATTAGGATTTTTGGGACACCACAAAAATCGCACGTAAAATTGTGATTTTGGACCATCTTATCTTATTGTTAGACTGAGTGTCTTGGAGATTAGAGAAAGGGAATTTTGTTACTCGAATTCGGTATTCGAAAACTGGAAGATTAATTATTAGGTATCATTTCACTGTTTACATAACTTAACGACTTTACATTTGTCAGTCTCGTTTTTGTTTCGCTCTTCCTGCTTTTCATTCTTGGGAGGATTTCTTTAATCTTTTATAACATCTTATATGTACTTGAAGAAAAGTATATATCCATTTTTACTGAGCTAAGATATCAATTTTTATTGTCTGTTTTACATTTTATTGCTTTTTTATTTTATAGGGGAGTAACTTTTTTCAAATGTTAATTTTGGGAAGTTATTACATATTTCAATCTTAAGTGTCTTTTTAAATATATAAGACAGTAATTTGTTTCAAGGCCATATACATTCATGCACAATTATCGCATCTCTACAATTTAATAAGATAAAACAGTTGGATGTGATATTTCCTGTTCGATCAGAATCTTTCGTCAATATTGATACAAGAAAAAAACCTAAACAAATAAGAAAATTAAAACTTCTGGTGTTTTACATGTATGTCTATACATATTCGTATACGCTCTTTGAAATTGAGCGTCTTCTAAGGATCCTTTCCATATATTTACACCCGTATTCACAAACGTTCCTTTGCGGCGCCTTCCGTGCTGTAGGTATGCAGGTAAGCAGCAAAGTAACGTTTGTGAATACGGGCCTTAAAGTGATGTTCAAGTGTGCTGAATATGGCATGATTGTGAAAACGAACGATCTTAAATTAACCCTTAATCCGTGAACCGGGGTCGTTTTCGTCCAGGCCAAAATTTCGTTTTCGAATTTTTTTAACGTCAGCGACTTGAGCGTCACTGGACGAGAACTAAAAAAAAGTATAGGCAGATAAGTTTATGATAGCGAGTCCAGGAAATCGAAGCAGGACGAAAACGACCCCGGTTCACGGATAACGTAAGTAAAATCCACATTTCTCGAAAATATTTTTTTTGTTTTTGGCGTATATTTCAGTGTTTTGAACTCATAATAACGTTCGTTATGTAAATATTTCAGATTCCAACGATAAACAATGGTCAACCGGTTTGCGAATAACACTGGGTCAATATATGCAACTGCATTTGAAAAATTTTTTGTTGACGCGATCTTTTTTACATTACGTGTGTTATTATGGAACGTAAAAACATAAATAGAACAAGAGATTTCAAATTATCTGCGATTTTCAGTTTTCTTTTCGCGTTTTGACCCTTCCAAAAATTGTCCATGTTCCCCGTGCAAAATAGGGTATCTGGTTTATTCTTACGACACCGTACCATTTTTTCCTTAAAGAACAATCTTTTCCCTTTACCAATCCGCTTGTTAAAGTTAATTCTGATCATTTTTACGCCCGTAGCATTTTTTCAAAAAAAAAATGTTTTTCGCGTGCATTGCCTTAAGGGGTTTCGGTAGTAAAAATGAAAATGATAAGAACTTGATGAAATTTGGACAGAGTGTTCTTCTATGAAAAATTTGAGAGTATTATTTTTTTC
>JAPYYX010001643.1:0-29239 GCA_030522605.1 Cremastinae sp. B BG-2022a
TTACCGATGAAAATAATTTGCAAAGAGGAGTTGAATTTCTTTTTTGAGGTTGGCGTAGCGGACGACGGAAACTGCATGAAACTGACTTTATAGCTATATATATATGAATAAGCAGGAGAACGCTGCAGCCATATTGTTTCGCGATCCTACTACGGAAGGATTTGAAGTGTTTTTTTTTTAGTTTGAACTTTACTTAACAACAAAGTTAGGAAAGTAAACGGTCGTCAATAATTTGTAATATTAAAATAATGAGTTTTCACTGCTTTTTTTGTGACCAAAACAACAAATAATTTTAGTTGCATCTTTGAATCACAAGTTTCGCTCGAACCTCCTTAATTATTCCTAAAAATATTTTTCTGAATATCCTATTAGGATCTGACATGGGGTGCAGTGGTCGAAATGGCGACAACGGTGCAATAATAATTATAATAATTGTGGTTTTCTATTGAGTCTGCACTATTGCACTAGTTCGGTTTTCTGTTACCAGCTGTCATGGAATCCTATGTCAGATCCCAATTTTGTCAAATTAAGAATTTTTACATGTGACAAGATCTTATTTTCTCGACATGAATATAATAATACTTTAAGACAGACCATATATTTCCAATTTTTTAAAAAGCTCACCTCCATAGCCGATGAATAGAAAAAAATAAAATATCAGGCTCACGTGCCTATATGAATCGTGAATCTCTCTCCTGATTCTTACCATCCTGAGGACTTGTTAAAAAAAAATTTATAACGTTGGAGGTGATTAGAAGAAAAACGATTTTATTCGTCGTTGAATGCGGAAAAAATAAAAAATTTCAAGCTACTTAAAGTATTGAAGAGGTTCATTACCTGTGCAAATATTGTAACATTAACGATATCATATCGTAGATGAAAAGAGAACGAGAGGCTTAAAGAATAAAAGACCCAATTGTAAGAGTGTCATTCAGCTGGTGTTTAAAATACGTATTCCATTTTTCTTCTTCATGACAATGACTGACGTCTTATCATGTGTATATTCTTATTCTCAAAGTACGTCAATCATTTTACGGAATGAATGTTTCTTCAAAACAATAACACGGTTAAAATTTACATTTCAGCCAGTCAGCGATCTTTCAAAAGCTTTTTACTCGTGCGGTATGCCATATGCTGATATTAATGATCTAGATAATGTCAACTTAATAATTTACTTTACTAAATAAACGGACTCAAAAACGAATATTTTTCAAAAATCATTTTAAGGGGTTTCGATACCACTTATCTACAATCGCATGTTAAACACATAGGAAATTAAAAAATGATAAGAATTTGATAAAATTTGGCGATCATGTTTTTATACCTCAAATAAGTAAAAATTAATTTTTTCAAAATTTTCATCCACGTCGTTGTTGAGTAATTGACCAACAAAATACGTTCTTATACACGAACATTCTGTCCAAATTTTATCAAGTTCTTATCATTTTCATTTTTACTACCGAAACCCCTTAACTTTAATTTTAACTTATGTATATAAGTAATATAAAAGATAGTTTAACTGATAGTTAAGAACTGATTAGACTTTTTTAAATTATGTCTTAGGAAGTTTCTATTGATACTCGTAAGTCAAAGCAGCAACTGAGTGTGTAAAAAAAGGCAAATTTTATAAAGCGAAATTATTTCCATTATAATTCATTGAAAATTTGAGTTTGCATTCTTTGAAGTTGTATTATGAAGTGTGAAAAATTTGCAGAAGCTTCACCGTTCAGAAATCGAGATATTAATTGTAAAAAATCTCACCTTTCAAAATGAGTTCTTACGAGGCACTGCAAAAGTTTGTGATTTTAAAACAAATTATTTCAACTCCTAGACGGCCAATCTCATTAAAATTTCTTAATAACATAAAATTCTTACCATATACCAAATTTTATCCAAAAATAATGAAAAATGCTTTTAACATCCAAAGCGATAGAACCTTAATATTAGATTGTATAACATGTCTTACTATTTTCAACATTACATGATCATATTTACAACTTTGAATATGATTAATCAAAATAAATTTAGATGCTAAAAATGTACAAAAAATGTGAAAATTCGAAGATTGGATGTTCCTGTTTGTGTTGTCCAGTGCAATGTTCCGCACGTGGCTTTAACTTGCGGAGTTCGTTTCACTCCGATTCGCCTCTGACGCATTTTTCAGCGGGAGGGAATCACTCGTGTATATGTACACGTATATAATATATAGATATAAATTCTGTATTAGAATTAGCTGTTGGCAGGCGTTAATCATGAAGGAGCGTGTACGCTGCTCAGCAATGAGAATAGGAGAAAGTGAATTACGACTGGCCTGATTGCTCGTCGACCGCGAGCGAATCATGGCGACGAATCACCATCAACGATGATATTGTATACGGACTCGAAACTTTCGAGTTTTCTAATTCGGGAACAGTGACACGTGCGAATATCCTCAGCATAATTCCAATTCTTTCCATCGTTAACAAACCGAAATATTTTTTACATTTAATTTCCATATGCAAATCATTTAGATTTATATCAATTTTAGTCGCATTATTTTTGAACTATATACGTCATTTTTAGTACATAAATATTCGTGAACGTCAAGATTGCTTATCACCAAAAAACCGTAATTCAATCCAATTAACTATCAGTTCAAATATTTCAAAGGTAAAATTTAAATTAAAATAATTTTTAAAAAATTCGGCAACGAAATTTCTTCTGATAATTTCAATTATATTTTTAATCCTCGTGCACGATTTATTTCATTAATTAATTGTTTTCTATCTGTAAAAGTGTTTCAAGAGAAAGTTGGTAAAAATTTCCGGGTGAGAAAAATATACCTAATATCCCAATTCGTATCAATTAAATCGACAGTTGAAAAATTTAATTATCAAATTAATTTTGAACCTTATTTTGTCTTCAAGAAGGCAATATTAAATGGTGAAAGGATCCAACTCCAATGAGTCCAACTCGAGTCCGATGGTCCATTATAATAAATAGAAAATAAGAAATGAGCGTAAGTTTCCAAAGATGCGTTGATGGCAATTGGATGTACGCATTACTTTCATAAGGTATACGCATTTACTTTCACACATACGAAACACTAAGGTACCGTTAATCAAAGAATGAGAAAACACGAATCCAAATAATGTTGTTTTCATATACGAAAGTGACGCTTCTCCTTTATTTTCTCTTTTTCCAATATTAATTTTCTTTTTCTTATTTTCTGGCGTCCCTTTTGATCGTTTCACTCGCGTCCCGGCACAATTAGAGTCTTTAGTCCGGTGATTAATCTCATTTCTCGGCTCGTTTTGCCTGCTGGCAGCTTTATAAATTGTTATTAAGCCGTAATAACGTTGCAACTTTATATCGAGGAGAATCTGAGTCGGCGGTGTGTGGTTCATCGGACCGAATGTCTCGTCTCGCGTTTAGTCACAACGCGGAGAAAGTCGGATTTGATTTCTGAGCCATCCGTATGACGCGGCTCATCATTTTGTACATTTACCAAAACGGTATTTGATCATTTTTTCAAATATGCAGATATTAGTAAACAATAATGCATAAAGTGAGTAATTATTTATAATTAACAATAATAATAATTATTATTAGTAGCTAGTTTGCAAATTAATCACTCAATAAGAACGTTAATACAAATTACGTATCCGCAGAATATTCGTAGACCACACTATTGAAAAATTTCTGATTTCTGCAGAAAAACATGAAAATAAAAAATTTGTTATATTAATTTTTTGAAGAATCAAATCAATATAATGATTTTTCAACTGGAAATGTTTGTATCATAACGAACTAACAGAATAGTAAATTTTGTTACAAATAATATAGAAATTTTGTAGTAATTATTGTTATTATTAAAATTTTTGGTATTTGATGCGTTTAATATCACATATTTTTCAAATGATTTATGGAATATTGCAGGAATTTTCAAATCAATAAATATCGGAGGAAAAATGTTAAACGTTTGTTGAACTCGCCGATTCGTGCGCGTATACCTCGGGATCGAAAATTGACAACTCGAAGACAATGGAATGGACGATAATGGCCTGAGGTAATAAATCAGTTGGTAAGTATAGGAGCTTCTCGATAATACGCGTGGAATGAAAAAGCCATGGAGTTTTGCGCGAGTGAAGATTCCGCCGAGAGGATCGGGAGAGATTTTCTCGCGGAGCGCGCTCGTAGCCCGGGGCGAGTGACCCAACTAACCCGGACTTGGCTGCAACGTGCGTGCTTGATGATGCACCGCCGCTGACTCGTCCAGGCCATTCACATGCCTTCGGACATGTGCCTTTTCCTCCTCTTTGATGCTCTCTTTTTTATTCCCTGCCGGCCGCCGCATGCATATGCATGCATCGATGCATCCCCCGACATTATTACGAGAACATCATCGAAATACGATTCATTGATCAGAATTTATTCCTCGTGTGCCTTTTTATTAAAGTGCCAAAATGAATATTCGATCGTACGACGATGAAAACACTTTTTTAAGTTTTTTTTTTATTTTCTCAGGCTCTTTCCGAGTAGATGAATTCATTCGGAATTCATTCCAAGAACTAATGCACCGATGCATTAAAATACAATTGAGTGTCAGAATTAATATTCAATTACAAGACGACAGAAAAATTTTGTTTATTTTTCTGCAATAATTTATTGCAGGCTATTTTCAAATTGAGAAATTCATTCAAAATTTATTTCACGAGATATTGATATGTGTTTATTGAATTTTTTTAAAACGTGGGAGAAAACATAGTCGACTCGAGCATGAGAAGATTTTCTGGTGAGAAATTATTTCTTTTTCTTTTTGGAATCTCTGACTCGTATTTTTTTCAAGCTGCGAAATCACGCGAGTGAATAATCGGTGAAAAAAATCCGAGAATAATATTCGTGGCTGTTGGTTAAGTATTTTCGACGTGCGAAAAAATGGTCAGATATCTCGGAGATGTCGAATAACTGACACAGTTTGACTCGCGGAGCCTGATGCTCTCATATTCTCGTATATAAGGTCGGAGGAGGACCGTTGCCTTCAGGGGCTAGTCCCGATTGGATATCGGCACGCGACACTCTCCCGGCACGAGCTCAAACACGCAACTTATTTTCCCTCTTTCTCTCTCCCGTTCTCGAGCATTCATCAAGTTTCTATGTCCTACCCGCATAGTCCGCACGTTTTCTAAAGGGATTAAGCATCAATCTTTTCATGCCCATATCCTCACAAACATGCGATAATAATTTGCATTCGAGAGCTATTTCCAAAATATCTCCGTAATTTTATATTTTAAAGCAGCATAAATCTTTTCTTAGAAATATTATTTCTATCACTCTTATAAAATATAATATTTTTCGAACAATACCTTAAAAATTGATGGAATGTGAAGAAAATTCGTTCATCCGAGTAATACATTAAATTTTGCGTCACTATACAGTACAGTTTCCTCGACGCCGATTTTTTCGGGGGATGGGGGAAACGGTGAGGGGGTACCTCCCCCTTCCCCCAGGCATTGTCCCTTTGTCCTCCACAGATATTGGGAGTCAAAGTTTGTGATTTTAACGAATTAAGAATTTCTAATCCCCCATTTACAAAAGGGGTGGGGGTGGGGGAGAAAATAGGGGAGCGCCCCATTTACAAAAGGGGTGGGGATGGGGAGATAATGGGGGAGTTCCCCCATTTACAAAAGGGGTGGGGATAGGGGTGATCATGGGGAAGCTCCCCCATTTACAAAAGGCGTGGGGATAGGGAGATAATGGGGGAGCTCCCCCATTTACAAAAGGGATGGGGATAGGGGGGATAATGGGGGAGTTCCCCTATTCATAACTCGGCACATAGAGCCGTCGACCCACCCTTTCCCCCAAAGGTATTCAGTCAGAGTTTGCAATTTCAAGAGCCTGAAAATTTTATATTTGGGTGTGGATTGGGGTTGGACTGGATTTGGAACATTTATCTGACTTAATGATACTCTAATTCTGTATTTCAAAGTGGATTTTTCTGCAAAAATTGTATAGTCTGATAAAACATCATATTTTATTTTGGTTACTTTGAATATTTTATGATTTAACTCCATGAAATTGTTCATGAAATTTTTTGAATCAGAATAGAAAATATCGAAATATTTGAAAATGTCATTGAAAATTAAGGGAACATAAAAAAGAATTTTATTTACTGAAATCATTTACTTAATTTGTTGAAATTTAAACGACATACATATACGGATATCTCATAATTGAGAAACACGCAGAAGAAACTTGTTTCGCCTTTTCTCCTTGAGGATTGTTACACATAATGATCGGTGACAAGCAAAAACCTTGTACTTTCACCAAATTAGTAGGTTTAAAGTGCGGATCGCCGTCGGTTGCGTATTCATCGCGCGAGGATATTAGATAGGGCTGGCTGCTGTCCGTGGTGCACGCCGTGAATGGCTCGACGCTCGCATGCACGAAAGAAAAGAGGAAGCGCGAGTCGAGTCCATTGTGCGCCAAGACGAACCTCCTTATTCTTTATTTTTATCCTTCTTCGGCGCTTTCGCTTTCGAAACTCATCCCCCCGTCCACTGGTCGCGACGTTTCGTCGACCATACGCCGGGAAATTCACGATCAACCTGAAAGAAAAAAACGCTTCAGACCGTTCGCATTAGAACAATAAAAAATATTCCGTAACTCTTGTGTTTTTTATTTTTGTGGACTATTATATTTTTTTTTACTTATGAAAAAAAAAATGAAAAAAAAACTGTCACTTTTCTCCTATGGCGCCAGGAACAAGTTCATCGATTTAATGGGATCGCAAAGCGTTTTCCCTCGTGCGTTGAAAAATAAAAATAAATAAATTACCATTCCCGGGGTGTTCTCTTAATCGACGTGCCAACGACGCGACTCGAAACTCGATTTGCTCCTTTCTTGCTGGCGAGGGCAACATTTGCCAAGGATAATTGGAGCGCGATCGATGATTATGTTAATTCCTCCTTCTATATGCACGCGTACGTATATAGATAAAGATCGATCGCGAGGAATTCGCCTCGTAAGTACACGGGTGACGAACACCTACACGAGGACGTTCACCAGACCGCACCGGAGGAAAACCACCTCGTAAATTCTCTCAATTATTTTTTCTTTCCTTTTATGTTTTGTTTCAATTATTTTGATGGACTCTGCAATTTTTATTTGAGCGATACATTTTTTTACTCGTTTAGTTATGTATACATGAAAATTTTTATTTTTCTAAATACGTCATCGAGTTAAAAAAATCTTCTTCGTTTTCTACTTTCGCTCATTATTTTGGCATGAGTATTAAGAAAACAGCTTTTCAAATTTATTATTTATTTGCATATTCACTCAAATCACTCTGAGGAAAACCACCTCGTAAATTCTCTAAATCATTTTTTCATTCTTTTTTTATTTTAACGATATATTTTAATTTATTACAATTTTTAAATCTCGCATGTTTTCAAATTCTATAACAAATATAAAAAATATTTTTTTCGTGGCTTTCACTCATTATTTTCGCATAAGCACTACAAAGATTGCTATTTAAATTAATTATTCACTTACCCATTAACTGAAGCTTTGAGGGATCATCCAAGACGTCGATAAATTTGTCATCCGATGACCCATCAATAACAATTTTCATATTTTGTATCCTCTCAAATTCAATATCAAACATCAATAAAATATTATTTCCCATTTATAACTTTCACCCATTATTTTCGCATAAGCATTAAGAAAATTGCTCTTTAAATAAATTACATATTTGCATATTCACTCGAATTCTGAGGTGTCTCGTACACGACGTCGATAAATCAAAGCATTAACGAATTTGTCATTCGATGACCCACCAATGTACGTACACATGTGCATAAGCTCATAAATTCCTCGCTCGGTTCAACGAGCCAATATACGTATAGACACATATACATTAGCTTAGAAGGTAGTAAATCGCGTTTTTCAGCAGGACCTTCGACGGACCGCGCGAGGAACTCAAGTTTTGACGAATCCTCTTTTTACGTACAAATATATATACATACGTGTATAGAGTGCGGTTGTGTCTTCAGAGGGAATGTCCGAGGAGAGCGACGTCATCGATTTCGAGAAGAGCTCGGGAACAACAGGACAGGATATAATCTTTTGGCTTTCAACGCTCCGGGAATGAGACGGAGAGACGATTATCCTCGACGCTGGAGGTCTCGGCAGCCGCTTCTTGTCCACATTATCCTAGGTAAACGGTCTTGTCCCGCTGCGTTTTGTATAACTATTAACATTCCTCTTTTATTTTCTCTTTCTCTCCCTTCCTCTCGCCCTCTTTCATGTTTAGTCTTCATCCTCCTTCATTATTTTTTTTTCGTAGATTTATTGCATTCTCAAAGTGTCCGAGTCTCGTGAAATTTCGCCTCGCAAAAAAGTGTGAGGTGAAATGTTGCCTCGAAAAAAAATAAAGGAGCGAGCTTTTGTCTTGAAAAAAAAATAGGAGAACGACAATTTGTCTTCGCATGTGAATAAAATATAAATTTATATCATATTTGTAATTTATTTATTATGTATGAAATTTATAATGAACGCAGTAGTGCGAATTTCGAAAAAAAGAGTATTTATTTTTTAAGGATGTGTAAAAGGGATAACGAGAGGGGAAACGACATTCTTGTTAACTAATTTTCTTGCATCTTTTTTTGTCTCGCGTCGTCCCGGATTAAAATTCATGGGCTGGTACCAGTGCATGGGGGCCCTAAATGAGAATAAGATTCGATTCGCGATAGGAGATTATTCGGGATGGTAGAGAAAGAGAGAGAGAGAGATAGAGATAGGGTATAATGTGAGTATGTATATACAGGATCGATCACCGCGAGTACAATCACCCCGAATTTTTGCACTTGTTGCGCTCCACGCATTTTTCGATGTCGTGTATGCTTTCGAGTTGAGAATTCGCTCCTTGGAGGTAGTTTAATTGAAAAACGTGATTAATTATTGAAAAAAGTTGTTGACAGTTTTTTTATTTGTTTTGTACTTTTTAGATTGCATGATTTGAATTTTGGTTCGCTTTTGGAATTCATTTATGCTGAGTTTCCAAATAGGTTCTTAAAATCGAAGTAAATTGCAGTCTGGTCCGGTTGGCATCTGGTGCACGTGGCCTCATTGGACCAGATGTCTTGGACCAGAAATCGACTGGAAACCGGAAGATTTAAAAAAATGCATTTAATGATATAAGGTACCAAGAAGTGATGAAAAGTAAGCAAAAAGAGGTGTGATTAATGTACGGGCCAGAAGTTTAACATGCAGACATGTACGAATCGTCAGATGCATGATTAAGATATGCCACGTGGTCGTAATGAGCCAGATGTCTTTGGTACAGAATTCCACTCCAATCCAGACGATTTTAAAAAATGCAAGTGATAACATAAAATATGTCACCAAATAAAGGTGTGACGCATACATGGACGGAGTTAATGACAAGTGTAGGGACATGTACCTGAGGCATTAATAAAATGTGCCATCTGGTCTTATTGGACCGGATGACGTTCGAACCAGAAATGTATTTCCAATCGAAAAAGTTTAAAAATGCAAGTGATAATATGCTAATTGAAAAAGTAATAAGAAAATAAGAAGCAAACATGTGTAAGGTATGAACATGGCAGAAAATTTACTGTAGGATGCATGAATAAGATGTACCATGTAATTTTATTTGAACAGAAATGTTCGAACCGAAAGCTTTTCGAAAATGCAGGTGATAATGTATTATTCACAAAAGCAACAATGAAAGAAGAACATGCAACGTAAGATGCATGCACATACATGGCAGATATAGCATACAGACATGTACGAATTCGAAACTTTCCGAATTAGATATGCCACGTTGTTTTAATGGATCAGGAATACAGTTCAACTGCAAGATTTGAAGAAATGCAAGTGACAATACAAAGCACCAAAAAATAAAGAATCACATACGCCGCGCATGTACATGGCGGAAATCATGCAAACATGTTCGTGCGAATCGTAAGCTGCACGAATACGATATGTCGCGTGGTCTTATTAAAACAGATGGCTCTTGACCGTAAATCCACTCCAGGAGATTTTAAAAAATGCAAGTGATAATCAGAAGTACCAAAAAGTAATGAAAAATTACGAAAAAACGAGTCGTCACGCATGCCCAGGGCGGAAGAGCAATATGCAGACATGTACGAATTGTGGATGCATGAATAAGGTGTGACGCGCACGCGGCGGGGGGCGCAACGGCGTCAAACGCGGTTAGCGGTTTAGCGGCGGACATTCCGTATCTCCACGTATTCGACTCATACAAGCCGGCGTATTACACCGTTATTGTCCTATACATGTAGATTGTCTATAACGTTAAAGCCGAGCGTATGTTAAGTGCATGCGCGCAGGTATATATTCCGAGACTGCGTTACGCGCATTGCTTATTCTCCTTTCTCATTCCCTCATTTCCTTTCCTCTGCATGCGTTAACACGCTGATGCCTGCTCGAGAACACGCCTTATCGTTTCGTGCATGACTATGCAAGCACGTGCGCACCTTCACGGTGATTGTGCACATTGCGCTATTTAATATTTCGTCCATAACCGACTGCCATCTGCAATACTCAGACTCCAAACACCCAAACCGAATCTCTCTCTCTTCAAATCAACTCTGATCTTTTTTTCTTTCTCCTTTGCTTCTCCTTTTTTCGGTCCCTCGTCAATTTATCATGACGGATCAATCGGCGCGACGAAACCGCAGGAGGTCTGAGAAATCAATTTGAGTTTGATTTTTTGATCGATCGAGAATTATGTTCAACGGAAAATTGGTCATGGATGATCACTGTGAATATTGAAGGTAATCCTAACAATGGCAGTAGCTAGATGATTGACAAACAACTTTTTGAAATTTTTTAATTTTTCCCAATTTGAAGAGCTTTATTTTCAAAATCCAAGTGTAGGAATCCAAAATTCGTTCTTTTGATGAATTCATGTAAATTAAGGAGGAATGGTAGGTACAATCCATGTCAAAAGTATATGTTCAGAACGAAAATTTGCGAATTTTTGACTTTCTAGTCTTTTGAAAGGGTTTTGAATTTTTTGTGCATTAGCTACAATAGCGATTAACGACTTCCGATTATTAATTAAACCATTTTTACAATTAACATTGTTTAAACAATTAAAATATAAAATTTCAGTGAAATGCTTTCAAATTTTTGAATCAGTATTGAATACTCATATGAAAAACACAAAAAAATGTTACGGAGATGGTACCTTTTTTGATCATGTTTCGAACATCTATATGAATTTTCCATAAGGCACAATGTTAAATTTTATAAAGTTTGAAAGTTCATAACTTTAAAACCATTTAGTGAATCATTTTCAAATTTGGCACAAGGATTTTTAGCCGTTTTCAAAAAGTCTACAAAATATGAACTTTTTCTTACCATTTTAAATATAGGTAAAATTCCTCCTTAAGATTATGAATAAAAGATCGCTTACTCGATATACAAAGGCAATATCTATGAACTCGGAATTGTTGGAACTAATATATCATATTTGGCGAACCATTTTCAGAGGTGACTTGAACGTCATCCTTATTCCGCATTCTCATCATTTTCTCTTTCGATTAAAACAGTAACTTTATATTACATATTCTTTTTTCAGCACATAACAATCGGAAATTTTTTAAGGAAGGTATCGATTTTGCTGACATTGAGAACGGATCGAGTTAAGAGAAAGAGAGAGATGGAGAACTCCGCTACCGTTAGGCGTCGTCCGCGAGAACCGCGACCGCTGGTCACTAGCACCAACGAAGCAGGAACGAGCTAACTTCACGTACGGGCACACGAATAAGCGAGACGCAGCTTCCCAGGGACGTGCGCGTTACATCGTCCGCCGTTCGCGCTCGTTTTTGACACATTTTCTCCGTGACCTTGAATCCGCGAATCCGGATCGAGCGGGTAAGATATGTCGGGAAGAAGGAAGCAAAAATTTTTCCTCTCTTATATCACGATCGAAATTCATTTACATGAAAAAGGAAGAAGAAAAAATGAAGAAGGAGCAAAGAAGGAAAAAATTTACGTAGAAAGTGCATGTAAAAAATAAAATGAATGGTAAAAAACGAGTCGCCAGGTGAGCCATAATCATCGCCCGGCACAGAGTGAATGGAAAAACGGGGAAACCGTAGAAGCGTAAAATGGAGGATTTGACGGAGGTGAAGGCATATACATATACATAAGAGAAAGTGGAAGATGATAAAGCAGAGACGTGGTTGACAAGATGACGAAGACGAACCGAAGAGTAAAAAGGATGGAAGCAGAGAAAAAATACAAAGTGGAGGATGAGGAATATCCCGAGTAGAAATTAACGCCTGGCCGAACCGAAAAAGGTATAACTTTTCTGACATAAGGTCTTGATCAGGTCATGGCAGGGGATACACAGTATCTGACGTCAGGTTCCTTATGAGGATCTGGCAGGGTGAATTTATCACACATCAGGTTCTGATCAGGATCAGGCAGGGTGACCTTATCTCACATCAGGTTCTGATCAGGATCAGGCAGGGTGACCTCATCTCACATCAGGTTCTGATCAGGTTGTGACAGGGTCACCCTACCTCAAATCATGTCCTGATCAGGTCTTTGCAGGGTCACCTCATCTCACATATGGTACTTGATGAATGTAACGCTATAAACAAAAGGTGCAACGCTTGACTAGAAATTAAAATAATAAAGGTTTTAAAAGCTTAATTTTTTATTCTAAACCACAAAAGGTTATTATCCTGATTATCTTGACCAGGTCCTTACATCAGGACCTCATGAAGGATACCAGCGTCCCTATAAACTTTATTTGCATTGTGAGAAATATATAATCGGAAGAAAGGAGGAAAAGGAGTAAAAATGAACAAGAATAAGCGGGAGGGCCAGTATCAGGTATTCGCAGTAGATATGGCCGTGGCGTATGTCGATCCTCCGCGTGTATGCTATACCGGTCAGTCGCTGAGTCGCTATACCAAGACCGCTCGCCATGATCGTCCACCGGCGATCCTGTCTCTTTCTCTCTCTCTCTCTCTCTCTCTCTCTCTCTCTCCTCTCCTGCGAGCGAATCAAGAGAGTGTCGGCGCCGTGATCTCGCGAGAGGAAAGGAAGGGAGAAGAAGGAGGAAGGGAGAGAGAGGGCTCTTACTCCACCGCAGCAGGATCTATCGACGCCGGGGAAAATGTTCAGTCAGGAGCGAGACACCGCTCCGGTGCTCGTGCGCTCGTCTGATCCATCGTGCACTCAATTGTGACGGGAACTAATCGCGATTTTTCAGTGTTACATTACTTTATTTATGTTCTTTTCTCTCATTTATTTATTTATTTATAAATATCATTCGTTCAATTTTTATCAACCTTGTTGTTATTTTTCCTCGCGTTACATTGTCCGGTTAGTGAATAAGTGTCGCGATGTCGAAACGTCCCGGCGAGTCCTCCCCGACGAAACAATGATCCGTTTTGTTGCAAGTGGAAAAAATAATAGCGCAGGTTCTGCAGAAGAGGAAGAGTTTTTAATCGGGCCTGAAATCGGCAAGTTTTGCGAAATCGAGGAACAAATTTTGAGTTTGGAAGGACACATCCTCATCCCAGGAAGGAGCAGGAAACCGGAAGAAGCGACGATCGGCGAATCGTTTCATTGATGCGCTCGTTGTCATTGACCCGCGATGTGACGATCGATGGTAAGGATCGGGCCGATTCGTTACGGCTTATAAGCGAGACGTTGCGGAAGCTCTTCGCAGATAGACTTAGGCGATAAAAGTTAATGGCTCAACTGACAGAGCGGTCAAAATGCGGATAAGCCGCGTTAGCGCCTGCCGATTTATACCAATCTCGGCCGGCCGGCGTGAAATACGAAGAAACAAACCAGACAACCGATTTCTTCCATACCGATTTTACTTTTAAATTTCAAATTAGATGCGCCTAGGCGTCGCTCGTCAAAGAGACATGCGACTTACCGATCTTTTTCGAACATAACCCGCGCGCGCTCCTGTACACATTTATAATGCGCCGGGAGTTTCCAGTTATTTATTACCGTTGTCCACCGCTGCCGATACTTCCGTAACAGTGAGCTAGGAATTATCCGGTCCGCGTTGAGCATCGATGAGTTTGCTCGGACTCCCGAACGCCTCCATTACCGGATTACCGCTTTCCATTAATCTCTGTTTACCGATCTCGCTCCTGTATTTACCGATCAACACCTTGTCCTCATCTTATAAATTTTTTTTCTCACTCGACGCTAATTCGTCTCTTTACCCATATTTATGCCCACGATGCGCGTTCGTGTGTCTTCAATTCTTTCCCCGCGCATTCACGTTTTTCTACTCATTCCTCAATTTATCAAACCTTGACGCGTTTTGACTCGCGTCTATCTTCACCGCAATTCTCCGCCGCCCGACGTCTTAATCCTTCGCGCGCTCTCAATCCTCATCAAACGTGTACACGATTGTAGGCGCTACTTACATTTCACTTGTGCACAATCATCGGACGCTCTTGTGTATTTTTCGTCACCCAAATTTCCAAGACAATATTATTCCGAATATATTTTATCTTTTTATTTGTTTCTTGATAACTCTATTTAAAAAAAAAATTCGTCTTTATTTTCAAACGGTTTGAGAATTATTAACTTTTCATACTATTATTTCATTGTCAAGGCAACTACATTAATTTATTTACAAATAGAAGATGAATAAGTGATAATTAAATTCTCCAAATTCATTTATTTTTTCACCAATTTTCAAAATTGTCTATATTTTTCAATTGTGCCAATTTGTCAAAAAGTCCGAGCTGAATCTTTTATAGTTTGTCATTTACTTGAAAAAGAAGAAACATTGTAAATCTTTGTTGACGTGAATCGCGATCGCTAACACGATCGTAAAAGAACCGATTTTTTCATACATATTCATTAACCGCTATCTCCACCCAACCGTTACATAAAGTCTCCAAAATATTTTCATTTCGTTGTCTCCGAAAAAACGCGTCAAAGACTTGCCGAGTGAAATTGAAATTATCCTCCCGTCGCGATCGACGTGAAGATAATTCGGAACGTCTTTATTATACGAGAAAGTGAATCGGAAAAATTCGTCTGCATATGCGTGTACACATCGTATACCCGCCTGACGATGCGGGCTTTTTTCCAGTGAGAGAAGTGTCGTATCGAAACGGAACAGTACGTACGCGTATAGTTGAAATTTAAAAAATTATTAAAATAGTAAAAAAACAATTTATAGTAAAAAATAGTTCAATATAAAAAATATGTGGACGAAACTATGCACTAAATAATAGTTGACATTGTTATTCTACAAAGAAATAATGATATAGTTGCGAAATTAACGAAAAGTATAATCAAGCACATGTTAAAAATAGAAATATCGTATCAATACAATTAGTTTGCAAGCATAGTTAAAATCTGATAAAATTATGGAAATAATAAAAACATATATAACATAGTGAGAAAAATAGTTAAAAATGAGGAAAAAGTGGTTTAATAAAACATACAGTAATCGATCATTATCATGATTATGCAAAAAAGCAAGAATTTAATGGTTGTGAATGTATAGTAGTATAGAAAATTTCAAGTTAAAAAATGTCTCTTAAGATGGAACACTATACAACGTTACAGTTGAAATTCCAAAAAATGATGAAAATAGTTAAAAAATGAGACATAGTTGAAAAATAGTTTAAAATGTGTAAATAATGGTCAAAACTATGCACTAAACAGTTTATATCGTTACCCATGAAAAAATGAACAATTAAATAGTTGCGAAGGTATGTAAAAATAATTTATCCCGTTTCGATTTCAACCAGCGAGCGTGTGATTTGTTTATTAGCCCTTAATAGATCGAGAGATAGACTGTCGCGATCGGAGGGGCGAGGTAAAGGGGGAATCCTCTTGTGTCAGTGGAGCACGCATGTAAGACGAGGCCTCGAGGCAGAATCCGAATGTTCCTCGGCGCGCACGTCTCGCGTAATACACGGGGCGTTCCACACGTAGCGAACAATCGCGTTGTCAGAAATAATATTTTTCAACGAGTCATTCGGTTCGCGTTGTCCTCGAAACGAATCGAGGACGGAGAAACATCGTTGTTCTGTTTTTTTTCTCTCTTTTTTTTTCATTCCCGTTCGTTCCTCTCGTGCCCTTTTTCACTCGAAGCTTCTGACCTATACGTATGTTTCACTCGTTTGGGCGCCCGAGACACGAAAAATATATTATCTTCGTCTGTCGGACGTAATCGCGCGGCTGATCAATTTTTCGGCTCCTCGGTCGGTCCCTTTTATTCGGCTTCGTTGACAAATTGATACCTACGCGGAACGCGTTCCCGTTCTTCGACTGCATCGGTTAATGATGCAGGTAAGATCGCGCGATGCGCGGCAACGAGAATATGTGTCACTTTTTTGCTTCTCCGAGTAGCTGACATCAAGACCACTGGAGACACAACCGCGCGATTTGCAAGGATGAAAACCGACCGAGAATCAAATAAAAACGATTTTTATATTAAGCGTGCATAACCACCGTGTATTCATTAAATTTTTTATCCCTTGAGATATTTCTTTTTATGCAATTACATAGTTGTAACTTGTTTTGAATATTTAAATATTTTTCATGTTTAACTATAATAATTTTTTTGCTTCATTTTTTAAAATTATTAATTTTTTTATTATTTAAATTAATGTAATTCGTTACAAATGTTCATAATTTTTTTCACGAGTTGCTAAAAGTATAATTTTTTCATTACGTTTTTTTCAAATTTTTATCGTTATTCTAATGCTCAGGAGCTTTTTTATGTTCTTTTTTAATTATATCCTTTCGTGATCGTTTTGCTTCCTCTTCCGTTCAATCACCTATATATCAATTATTACGTACACGCAATTGGAGAACGCACTTTGTATACTTTTGAATATGCCATATATAGCGATACGATAAGTGACAAGCTGGCATAGAAGAGACACGACGGCCCACTTTTCGCTCCCTCTTTCTCTCTCTCTCTCTCTCATTCCTGACAAGTCCAACGCTGGGCACGTGTTTATTTATCAAGTACAGATATTTATCTCTACAAGACTCACGCTGAAGAACTGTTCATCAGATGGGGCGTTAACACGTGTTTTTTTAAAGCATTCTCGAAAAGAATTAGAAATTCTGAATACGCGGAATTTTAAATTAATTCTTTCACCTATTCATTCGTATTAAACGGAATATTTCTAAATTTCTCTTTTTTATTAAATTTTTTAAATAAATTCAAATATGAGATTTTCACCTTTTATACCAAACAAATGTTTCTTCACTTATTGTATTACATTCATTTGATTTTTTAATTAATTTAATTATCCGACTGATTATTTTAACATTTATCAACAACTCAGCTTTATTTTAGGACAATTCTGAGTTATTTCTTATGAAATTTCGAATCTCTTGTACAGTTTAATTTATTTCCAAATATTTCTGTTTTTGGTTATAATTTTTCAAATTAATTCAAATATCTGACGTTTTGTTTTAGTATTCTTGTTTCAATTGAAATATCGACGACAAATTACGAGATAAAAATTTAGCATGACTTTTCTTGTTGAATTATTGAATTTTTTTTATAATTTTTTAAAATTGTTTACAAATATTTTTTTAAAATATGTATAACACAAATTTCTTTTTATAAATTTATAAATTAACTTTATTATCTGACGTTTCGTTTCATTATTCTTATATTAATTGAAATATCGACGATAGTTTACGAGATAAAAACTTAGCATGACCCTTGCGTTTTCTTGTTGAATTATTGAATTCTCGAGCATGAAAGTTCGCTCGAGGCAGGAGATGCCCGATGAGCCTCGAGGTGCAATATTCACGGAAATAAGAGAGAAAGGGTATCTTTACCTTAAACCGAAAATGGCGATTAGATGGGCGTACGTGCTTCGTGAATTCGTATCTTATTCGTGGTACATGCATTTACAACAAACGGGGTTATGATGTTGCAACGAAAGAACAGGTGTCAAGAGTTCTACTGACCTGGAAGACGTAATTTTATCGACTAAAAGCACGAACGATAGCATCGAAGAATTTTTCAAAATTTTTTATTTCATCGTAACCATATTTCAAAAATTTACTCTTATTTTTATTTCGACGAATTTTTCTTATTTCAACAAAACTTCAACACGCATGGGAAAAAAAATCACGAGGTTACGTTTCTATCGTCCAAAAATTATAGTTTACCTTTGCTCGACGGAGTGTAAATTGTCTAGCATTAAAAAAAGGGTTCACAGGTTATTATACACATAAACCCTCGATTATCGATATTTTCGATACATTCGCGAGCAATCAAAACATCAAAAACGAACAGGTAGTTTTCGAAAACTGCTTAATCGAGTAACGTCCTTGGTCGCGATTCCGCGCGGAAATTCTACTTCTTCGATCATTCGGATCTCAAGGTAATTCTTGCAAAAAAAAACGAACAGAAAAAAATCGTTAAAAGAACAAGAAAAAGTGGTCGAAAATTCGATTTTGATATTAACATATTTCGAACCTTGAAAAAAAGTGAAAATATAGAATTGTGTGAGACGTGAAAGAATTTAAAGCAGAGGATGATTTAAAGCACAGGAACTGAATGCTAAGATAAATGCTAATGAAAGAATAGAAAAAAATAAAAAAAATTTTTTTGATTTTACTTTTAAATTTTTAATTTGAAAATCTTAAAAATTCAAGAAAAAATAAAAGCAATTAATAACAAAATGAATTTTAATGTTGAACTCATTTTTAATTAACTTAGATTGAATCAAATTAGATTAAATTAACAAAATAAACATCCAAAATCATAAAAAAATGTAAAAACAAATTTCCTCCAAAACTCAAATTCGTCTTCCCAAACAAATCAAACCCCAAAAAAGTGTAACCACATAAATCCACGAGTATGAAAAAAATTCAAACCAAACGAAGGAAAAAAATAGGGGTCAACGTTTGATGAAATGAATAATGGTAGTCTATACTGGGATCGGCTAAATGAGAAAAATGGTGATGAAAAAAAATAGGAAAAAATAGTACGAAGTGAGTGCAAAGTGGCCAGGCGTGTATAGTTGTTGTAAATGCTTGCTATATGGATTTTCACATACGCACAACACGTACATCCATACATCTATACATTTATTCCCATATATCTGCATACGTGTAGCCGATTGCAAGCACACATGAATCAGACGCGATATATAAGTACTATAGAGGCCGTTCGGAAGCGCGTGCTCTCCTCGCGTGGTTATAACGGGAAATAAGAGAGAGAGAGAAAGAGAGAAATAAAGAATAAAAGGTGTACGCGATATTGCTCGACTATACGCTCAAGAGTGAATAAGTCGCGTTATATCGCGCGCGAGCCCTCTTATACTTTTATAATATATGTATGATGTGTATATATGTATATATTTGCAATACATGCAAAATATATGCCCGCCGGCGGACATTCAACAAAGAGAGAAAATCACCGTGCGAGAGACAGTAAAACGTATTCATGGGATATATTATCCGAAGCAATCAGCTTCGACGATATGTAATCCACCGGAACGTATTTGCCGCTCCCGGTACGTCAGCCGTTCAATTACGCTCGATATATACTTGGAATTACTTATTCATCATTTTATGATCCTCGCGAATTAAAGATTTTTTGGTACTGTTCTTTTTCGTGTTTTTGGTGAAATGTTTGGAACTAGACGGAAGTTGAGTCGTCGATTTGATTTTTATTATGAAAAAAATATATTTTTAAATTTTTATCAAAAATACGTGGTAAAAAGCAGAAGAAGATTTGAATGAAATATTTTTACTTCATTCATATCAATATGAATATTTTGGTTGTATATTTGTACAGGTGTACATGTGATGAATAATTTTATGTAAAAAATGCAGAAATATTGATTTTCCTCTTTTTTATATTCTTCATTAGATACATTGCTAAAATTTGAGTACAATTTTTTTCGATATACTTAATTTTCAACCAAATTTTAACAAATATTTACTTTACTAAATTTAACTTTTTCTCTTATCCAAATTTCACAATGTTAGCTAAAAACACAGAAATATACTTTGTCTTTCCTCTTTTTTACATTCTTCATTAGATACATTGCTAAAATTTGAATACATTTTTTTCAATATACTTATGAATTCTCTAACAAATTTGGAAAAAAAATCACTGCTAAATTTGAAATTTTCTCTTATCTAAATATCAAAATTTTAGCTCAAAAATGCAGAAATATTGTCTTTACTCTTTTTTACATTCTTCATTAAATACAATGCTAAAATTTAGCCACATTTTTCCGCAATATACTCTACCAAATTTAAAAAATATTCATTTTCACTGAATATAACATTTTTTCTTATCTAAAATTCACAAGTCTGACGTGCTTCAAAAATAAATTCAAAAAATAACACCTAATTGATAACATTAATTTCGAACTTTAAATAATCTCATCTATTTTTTTATTTTTCTACTGTGTGAACAATGAAATAACAAAAAAATTAATGAATATTAGAAAATTGTTAACTGTCATTTCGAATGTCACAAAAAAAAATGTTTAATTTCCATGTAAAAAAAAAAACGATATAAGTATGGTAATATTGAAATTACTTAGTTTTTTACTCAATTATCCTTCAAATTCGCACATTTTTGTGCTCTCCACGTTGTTTTATCTCAGAGGTGCAGAAATATTGTTTTTCATTCTCTTCACATCGTTTTATTTATCTCATTTATATTTCGACGTTACATATGTACATGTATAGATGTATATCTTCTCGTTTTAAAGAGCTTCGCTCGCTTCCTTCACGGAGATCGATCGATGAGTTACGCTTGGCTAGTGTTAATGGGATACTTATTGTACTCGCATCGTTGGCTCATACTCTCGCGTATACGTGCTTGTTTCGGTCCCTTTTTTCTTTTACATGTATATAGATTGTGTATATCCACGGCGGCGAGGATAAGAAAAAAAAAAGAAAGAGTAGCACCGCTCGGACCAAAACCTTCAGCACCGTTTACATTAATTCTCGATCCTGACCACAGCAGCTGCACACAAATCGTCCGTTACAAATCGATTTTTTTCACCCGTTATTTTATAGAATCGGCGCACTTTCCACGCGAAACAAACAGAGCGAGAGAATTAATCGATTGTTTTGTACAAACACTCGTCATTCCATTATATATATTTGTTACCGACATGTTTATTAAATACGTCGACCGATTATTCCTTTATAATCGCTAATTAAATACAATAAAATGATTTATTGAATTAATGAACCTGAATCAATGAATCGATTTGCTGAAGCAAGAGTGCAATATAAAATATACAGAAGGAATTTAGAACGATAAAAAATGAAATAAATTGTAAATCGAATTGATCATTTTTCAAGTTCAATAAAAGAGGCGAAAAAAATTCTTTATGCTCGGGACAATAATGAGATAAAATTACTGTTTAATTAAATTTAAAAAATAATATAAAATAAACCTTAATTAATGGACAAATCCATCCTAAAAAAATAAAAAAATGAAATCAATATAAAATAAAATACATCCAAAACAAAACTCAAAATTTTTAAAAATTCGAAATAAGTGAAAAATCCAGAAAAATGTTTATTTTGAAAGATCTAAAATAAAAAATAATTTCACACGCAAAGAGGTCCTGAGAGTAAGAGAAAAAGGGGTGAAATACAAGCGAGAAAAAAACTCGAGAAATACGAGAATGAGGAAGAAGAAATCATTGATGCGCGACGTGCGAAAGCTTCAACTGCATATCTGTATATATTTATTTACTATACATATATGTACACTTTATATACATATATGTGTATATATACGCTCTCTCTCTCTCCTCTCTCACCATTTTTATTGTCCCTCGCCGTTTTTCGATTTTTTCTCGCCTCTTTTTCCTTCTCCTTTTTTTCACGCCCTCCAAATTACAGAGCGAGGATAATCCACCGGTCTGGACGGTAGATCGCACGCTCGGAGCGAGCGTATATACAATTTCGATGCACGAAATTATTGTGTACGCGAAAGGGACACGGGTCGCGAGATAAAGGGACACGGAGGCAATGAATATAAATGATTTAAAGGACGATATGCGTTGTACATGTATACACACGCGCGGTTAAATATGCGAGAAACCATCGGAGAATCTCGTACGCGCGACAGAAAAATGAGAAATGAAGAAAAAAAAGGAAGGAACGAACGGCAAAAGATCAAGTAGCCGCTGACTCTCTTTCATTTTTCTTCTTTTTTTTTTCTCTTATTTTCTCTGTTTGTTTCTCCTTCGCCGATGCTGCGGCTCGTTGCATTCGTCCGATGCCTTTTCTCTTTCTCGAGACGAGAATCGGTCGACGATTGACCCGGTATGCGAGACAAGGAATTCCAATCGTCCGCGGATCTTGGACATTTTTTATCTTCGGCTTTTCTCCTCTCTGTCTCTCTCGCTTATTTCTTCCGCGCCGTTTCTTCGATGTCGCTGTTTTCCTTCGAAAATCGTTTATTCCAATTTTATCTTGCATCGTTTTCGGAATTTTATTACCGCTAGTTTAAAATATTTGAATTAAGGAATAAATATGTTTAAGGAAAAATCATTTGCTTGAGATGTTTTCTTCTAATATGAGAATTTAATTCTTCCGTGTAAGAATTGTTTTAAATTGCTGGAATACAACGAGCGTAGAGAAATGGATTACAATTGAGATCAAAGGAAATAGAAAAAAATTATCGTGACAGCGACTTCCTTGCGTAGTGGGAAAAAATTAAATCTGATAAATTACAGGCTAATTTAAAATGTCTGAATTGAACAATCGATGTGTTCAGAGAATAGATAAAAAATTGCATACATTAAAAAAAACAATTTGTTCATTAAAAACAATATAAAAAATATATAAAAATTATAATAATTAAAAATTAAAATCATAAAAATAAAAAATTAACAAAAATTCATCCAATTTTTAATATCAAAATTAACTTTTCCACATGTCGACGAATGTTTTTATATAAACGTAAAAATATAATTAAAAATACAATGGAGATTGAAGGAGAGAAAAATCATCGCAACAGCGACTCCCCTGCCCAATAATAAAAAAGGAAAGAAAATTTTTCATTTTTTTCGTTTCAGGAACCAGGATGCGGTGGATCGGTTACGTGGCAACGATTCTCTGGTGGTCAGGCGTCGTCAGGTCTCTCAGTTCGCTCAATCGAGGTCACAGTCAGTAATTCTTCATGTTTTACGCGGTCTGTCCGCGCGAAGGCACACGCATCCCTCTTTTTTGCTTTTTTTTTCATTTATACTTTTTTCTTTCTTCGTCCTGTCGCATGCACGCGCGCTATATCTCATCGGGGGAGATGCAAGGGGCTTTCGACACCGTGGCGAATTGAGGATCGAGAGATCGCGGAAGCGCACTACTAACCGACCGACAGAAATCCTTTTTTGTACTCCCGTTATATGTATATGTATACAAGATGCAAACGGTTACGCGGGCCTATAACTTTGCATAACTGCGCGCGAGTTCTTTAAGAGAGTATACGAGAATTAAAGTTATTTCGACGCGAAAATTCTCCGCGTGATGAATTCAAAAGTATTGTAAGGAATATTCATCAGAAGCTTAAATTCGTTTGCAGAAGTCCTCCGCAGGATTAATTTCAGAAAATTTGAAATATTTATCATAAGTTCGAAATATGGGGTGTACTTCGGCGAGAAATAATTGTCATGCATATTCGAATAGTGATACACGATGTTTTACGTACTATCAAGGAAACTGCATAGTATTTTTAACTATATTGTATAATGCAACAATTTAACAACATTTAATAAAATTAGTATGTAAGTTTTAATTTTTCGATAACATTTTTAATTCTACTATAATTTGGAACACACTACTAAAGTTTATTATAGTATTAACTATTCATTGCTATAGCATGACAGATTAACAACATTTGGAATTTCAAGTAAATATCAAAAATTTTGGTATTTTAGGTAGTATTTCTGATTCTACTAATAATATAGTATACACTAGAAAAATCTATTACATTATTCACTATTAATTTCTATAACATGAGAGATTAACAACATTTAGAATTTCAACCTGAATATCAAATTTTGTGGTATTTTAAGCAGTATTTCCGATTCTACACTGAAAAAAAAAGATGGCCATTTCCAATGAAATATTTAATTGATTCGTCCATATTTAATAGATCCAATGAAATATTGAATTGAACCAACTAATACTATTATTTGCTATAGCATGAGAAATTGACAATATTTAAAATTTAGATCAAATATTTGTCACTTTGTCATAGTTGTCATTTTCATAGTACTTTCAATTGTACTATTATATAGTACACACTATAGTAAAACTTATTGGATTATCAATTTTGCAATGACTAACGTCTTGTGGTTTTTTTACAGTGTACTATTTTGTTATCTTTTTTAAATAGTACAGTATTTTCAACTATATTGTACAATTGCATGAAAATTTAATTAATCCGATTTTAGCAATTCTTTAGTCATTAAATCATTTTTAATTTTACTATAATATATCACACACTACTAAAATATTATTACATTATCAGCTATACATTAACTATTATCGTTTCGCAATTATCCTCAGTGTACCATCGTGTTAATTGTATTTTGCTAGTGTACTTCCAATTCTACTACTATAAGGTACACACTACTAAAATTTATTCCATTATCAACTATTAACTATCTTCTCGTGGTTTTTTCTTATCGTATTGTTCTCATCTTTTAAATATCCTTTAAAATAAGCTCATGCAAGCGTCATAGATCTCTCGGAATATATTTTATACAAACCACAATTTTCAGCTATATGGCGAGTGCATATTTTTAAGACGCGTTCTCGGAAGGATATACAGCTCGCACCGGGCGGTATCGCATCGTCTTTCGGATAAAGAGGAGAGCGAGTAACTCTTTTGTATTTATGCCTTCTCCGCTCATCGTTCTTCTCGTCCCGAGAGACTTTTCTACCGCGAATAAGGAGAGCGCGCGCGCTTTTAGTTCGTTTACGGGGCCAGAGTGCAGCAGCCGTGCGCGCGCGACCATTACAACTCCGCGGAACGTGAGAACTCCGAGAAGCCGAACCCATGCACCGAACACGATAATTATACAAGCCTCTCTTTTCTCTCTCTCTTCCTCTTTTTTTGTATATATCATCGCATATATTATTCTCATTATTCAAGTAAGCTCGACGCTCGCCTTTTTCTCCTGCTTTTTATTTCTTCTGAAGTTCAAAATATATATGTCGCTCTCTGCTCTTACATTCGCTTCTTACTTCCTTCCTTGCGAAGAAATTTTTTTGCTTCCTTCGCATGCATTGTCTCCGCCAGGAATTCTTTCCCATATTCATGCATGAACATTAGACTATACATATATACATATTTATCTGTGATACGTAAAAGAAAACTCGTGCAGAAGTCCTGATTATGGAAATTTGTATAAGGTTGGTCTAGAATGTCGTAAAGAAATGATCAGGTCAGCCTGAAGAGGTTTGCAATCACCTCAAAGAGATTAAGGTCCGAAATTAGAATTATAAAGTACTTTTAATCCGTTATAAGGATTGAACGAGGTTGACCTTATGATAACCCTATTTATAGATTTTCATTTCATGAAATTATTTCATGGCCTGATCAGAACTTGATTTGGAGCTTGTTGGATGTTAAGTTAATCCTAATTATGGAATTTCATTTCATGGAATATTTATCGCCTCATCAGGACCTGATCAGGACCTTTCTTAGCATAAGATCAACTTTTTTCATAATGCAGTTTATTTCATGAAATCTTTTGTGACTTGACCAGGCGAACCAGGTTTTCTTAAAATAAGGTCAATTTAATATAGACAAATTTCATTTCATGAAAAGCTTCATTACCTCATCAGGAGCTTTTTTAAAATAAGCTTAACTTTACCCATACAAAATTTCATTTAATGAAATCTTTTGCGACTTGACTGAGGACGATCCGATTTTCTTAAATCAAGGTCAACTTTTTAATACACAATCGCATTTTATGAAATGCTTTATGACCTCATCAGGAGCTTTCTTAAAACAAGGTCAACTTTATTTATACAAAATTTCATTTCATGAAATTTTTTATGGCCTGATCAGGACCTTTCTTGAAATAAGGTTAAAGTTATTTATGAAGAATTGCATTTCATTAAATTTTTGGGGGTCTGACCAGGATCTTTCTTTAAACAAGGTCAACTTTATTTATACAAAATTTCATTTCATGAAATGTTTTATGGCCTGATCAGGACCTTTCTTGAAATAAGGTTAAAGTTACTTATAAAGAATTGCATTCCAATAAATTTTTGGGGGTCTGACCAGGATCTTTCTTAAAATAAGGTCAACTTTATTTATCAAGAAACTTCGTTTCACCAAATGTTTTATGACCTGATCTGAACCAAACGAAAAATTTTACTCATGAATTGAGTACACACATGTGTGTGCCTTTAATCTTTGTTCCGTACGTGCAAATAAAGAAAGAAAAAAACTGATATTTACAGGCTACAAAATAAGTCCGAAACCGTGTCGAGTACCGGGTCCAAACGGGAGTATAAATAACGGCACGTGCATGTTTGTATGGGAGTGCATAAAGTCGGAGGGGACGCACGTCGGAGTTTGCGTCGATACGTTCATGTTCGGGAGTTGCTGCGTCCACAACGAGACGTCCCCGGTGGAAAAGACGAATGAATCAACGAAGATCCCGAATCCTGAAAAGAATTGGCAGAACAATCACGGAACGTACTTCGATGGATCGGCATCGAGGCCGTTGCAAAAAAGACCTCAAGCTAAACCGAGCTCTGATTTCAACGACTACGAAACGATCCACCAGACTATTCATAAACAGAAGAAACCACTCTTGTCATCGAGTACCAGCAATTGGTCCAAATTACCTCAGGAAATCGCCAGGCCGCGTCCGAACGGTCAGGCCTACGGCAATTTTCACACCTTCGGTGATAAAGTCGACAGTACCGGGACCACGTCCATGAGACTTCCGGTCAAGAACCAGGGAAACGAGCTCAAAAATTCGCTGCGCACGAGGCCGCCATCCTGGAATTTTGATAACCAACCGGAAAAGAATAAAGAAAATGCCGAGGAGGACTCCGTAGCTCACGAAACCGTCTACAGACCTTACCTGTACGATAAACCGGAAGAAAAAGTGAGTTTCCGTATCCAAGGCTTTCTCTCTCTTTAATGTGAATCTCTTCTCATCACCTTCTATTATTTTATGTACCGATCATCCTCGCTTTCTCCCTTTTTTTCTTCATCATCGTTTTTTTTAATGAAAATTACCAATCTATTTTTTTCCCGCTCATAACTGCGTCTGTAATGAAACGAGTCGAGAGATCGCGTGAAACGCGAGAGAGAGAGGTTCAAGAGCGCTTATGCTCTCAAAACTCACTTCCTAGCTGCTTTGTGAGAATTTAACAAAAGGAAAGGCGGCGCGAAATCTGCACACAAAAGTTGAATCGCTTGAATAAAGCGAGCCGGTGGATTTAATGGACGATTAAATTCGTAGAACGCTTTCACAAAGTGGATTTAGTGAAACAAAAGTCAAGCCGATCGTAATGAGACGTAGCGATCTAATAACCGCCATTTTGTTTTTAATTCAGGAGAAGATTAACGCTAAATATAATTCGTAGATTTTAACGGGTCTGCGTTGATTTTTAGTTTTTTGGGGAGTATAATTTTTGGTATAATTAAAATCAAAATAAAAATTTTTAAAATGTACCGATCCGCGAATAAATAAAAAAAGAGATTTAGAGTAAATTTGACAATTAATTGAAATATTTTGGAGTTAATATATTTTTATTTATTTTTTAACGTAGATAACGAGCACGTACCGACCAGTGATCTCGATGAGCGAGCACGATCGCGACAACGACGCTCGGCCAAACTTCGTTTCGAGGCCGGAAGTGACGAAAAGACCGACCAAGAGCAGAACTACCCCAAAGCCAATGGAGGTTCAGCACTTGACTCAGGAAACGACGTACACATCGGCGAGGTACTCTTTGATTTCATTTAAAATATCAAAAAAAAAAGAAAATTAAAAAATAAACAAAAATTAAAAAATTACCGATTTTTTAGCAAATCGCCCGGTCAAACGATTCACTGGCGAGTGACGACCGAACCGGCGTTCGTGACAAAGTTGTCAACGACGACGATGTCAACCAGAACGACGCTGACGAGTTCCGGAGTGTTGAGTACGACATCCGGCGTCAAAAACGGCGGCGGACACTTTTGGTCGGAGCACAGCTGGACCCCGCCGCACGGTTCATCGGTGAAGCCGCATTGGAGCGACGTCCAGGATCTGTTGGACAACGAACCCGAGAGATATCAGAATCGACCGAGTTTCGAGTCAACCGAGTCCCAGCAGGTGAGTTAGACGGGCAGAAGAAAAAAAGTGATATGGCGACGTAAGGCCAGGAGCATGCAGAGGAGAGATCGACCTTGATGTCAATGGCCATCGACGCGTTCGCCGAGGTAGCTCAATCGCAAAAAGCCCATAAACGGGCCGGGAACTCTCTCGACAATGTCCCATACTTTCCAATCAAACATGGGAATTACATCTCGATCGCGCTTCCGGCACCGCCATCTTGACTCTCTCTCGTTTCTCGTGTTTTTATCCACCGCCCGTGTGTGCCGGTGTGAGCGCTTTTTTTTCTTTAACTCTCGGTTCGTTTATCTATCCGCCTAGCACCGTGCGAAACGAAATCTATAGAAACCTTATTCGTTGCATGAATACACGCGGGAATGAAATGCGCGAGAATTTCACCATTCTCCGTCGACTTTGTATATTTAAGTATCTCAGGAATAAAAACAGAAAGAAGAGGCACGAAAGACCGATCGAGCCTTTATCATTTCGGTGTATAATTCACTTTTATCGATTCAGACTGCATTCAGAGATAATTCTTGGATTTTTGATGCAACAGAGATATACGTTTTTTCAAAATGTCCAATTTCATCGAAATTAAAACAGATTTTAAGTTTTACCTAATAACATCGATGTACAATCAACCCCCTTAAGTCATGTTAATCATTGAGTTAAGAGTTTTTTTAAGAATTGTCTTTTAATTCGGACCTTTGACACTTTGAGGCATGCTCTGCACCAAAACCTTTGCGTATTTGTCATTTTAGAAGCCCGTATTGCTGATGATGAGTTTGAGATTATTGCTATATCTGAAACCTGGCTTAATAAGTTGATCCCGTCGAAGTCGATCTCCTCTAAGAAACTTCAAAAAAACTATAATTTATTACGTCATG
>JAPYYX010001644.1:0-29176 GCA_030522605.1 Cremastinae sp. B BG-2022a
CGTGTTTTTAAATCACCAAATATAATGTTCTTAGCAAATAAAAGACTATTTGATATTAAATTTTATCAAAATTTGAAATATTGTAAATTTTTACCAAATATTTGGGGTACCCCATTTTGCCCCCCGTACCCCATTTTGCCCTCCCCTCCCCTACATATTTGATGGAAAAAAATAAGATGCATCTATTAATTTTTTCATTAAAAAAATAAAATTCATCAGTAAAGCTTAGAAGTTCACATAATTCTGCCTCAATTTGAAAAATTTATCAATATTCATTCGAGTAATTTTTTGAGATAAATATGTTTACTATAAATCACTGCATGTCTTCAACCATGAAATATAATTACCTAAACAGTAGGATCCACAACTGTTTACATAATTCTGCCACGACTTCAAATTTTTTTTAATTTTCGTATTCGATAATTTTTTATTGCAAATATGTCCACAAAACAATAACATAATTATCATGAAATATAATTTATAGATCAGTAGATCCGAAACCATTCCCCCAATATTGCCTCAACTTTTCTCAATTTTCACGAGTACCGAGTAATTTTTCCTCATAAATCCGCACTACCCCAAAACTCATTCACCAACAAATTATGTTCCCTCTGTCACGTGTCACCCGTCAATAGCATCCACAGGAGAGAACACACTCGAGCCTTATCATGAACTCTTTCACGAGCTTCATCGTATCCGATGAATGAGAAAACAGAATATTTCGAAGATGGAGCCAGGATTGACGGAGCAGTCGATTGTCCATCAGCAGAGAATGAAGCTTTCGTCCGGAGTTTCCGTGCTCTGGATCGAAACATCGGGCCGCATATCCATGCAGTATATGCGGACGGTCTTGCCGTACACCCACACACAAGCGCGAAAACACGCGCGATGCTCATCTCGGGTAATAGTTATACGAAGCAAGAGAGCGAGGGACCAACCGGGCGTCAATGCCATTCGCGTGTGACAATATGACGACGTGACAATGGATTCGCTCGGCCGGCTACTGGACTAATATGGAAGGGTCCGCCGACTCGCGAGAATTGTTGCGATCATTCCTGACGCTCATCCCTGGTACCTCGTACGCAAACGTTCAATGAGATACGGGGGTACGTGTATCATCGGTCCGCCACCTCTCTCTGTCTCTCTCGCTATAATGTCCGACACTCTTCGACTTGAGCCTCGTGCAAAAGAGCGAGATGACAGGAGAAAAGCAAGAGAGAGAGAGAGAGAGAGGAGCAGAATTCCTGATTACTAGTCTCCTTGCACACACGTTTTGTCGTTCTCGGCTATTCAGTGGCCCCGATGACCGAACGAATATGAATATCGTCCATTATTGTACCTCAAGAGCCCGGTTACGAGACCATTCATGTTCTTTGGCGAAAGAGCACCCAACCAGTTTCGGACATCATCATGCCTGGTATAGGTTGATTCACAATTGATAACGAACGACATTGAACTTGTTATTGAATCCTGCGTCGAAACTTTAGGCGATTTTATATTCACGAAGTGAAGTTTAATCGAAAATGAATCATCGAAAATTGAAAAAAAATTAAAAGCGTTGTTTTGTTGTTAAAATGAATATAACTTCATCAGGAAAAAATATTGTCAGCACGGTGTACGAAATTGCATCGAGGAATGTTTGAATTTTACAAAATATTTTGTGTCGTTTGGTTTTTATTTTTAAAAAAATATATAAAAGTTTACTTTCGAGATATTTATATCGAAGTTTTTAAAATGAAAAAAATAGAAAATTTATTTTAACAAATTGTTTATAGATTTATTCTAAGAATTATAAAAAAAACACAAATGTGAATATAAAACCATAAAAATTTAGTTTCAAGATGTTTATATCGAAATTTGTATAATTGAAAAAAATTTTAACATTGGCTTCTGAAAATGCTGTGTATGATTTTTATTCAAAAATTTATTTAAAAATTTGTGGTCGTTCGTTTTAGGGACGTGCGGTAGTTGCTTTTGTATATAGAGTGAATAGAACTTCACAATGATCCTGCCCCTGCTCCTGGTGTATTACTTTGCCTTAATCAACCACGAGCACATTGTCAACGAGGATGTAACCAAGCTTTGCAATTCTCTTCGACAATATGCAATGTTCCAGGTTTAATAAGCCTCGCCGGAGCCTCATATCGCAAGATCCAGTTTCTTGGGCTCCTTACCGAGCTATTCTCTTTTTGCACTTTTCGTAGGGCTTCGTGAAAGTTTCGAAAAATATTCATGAGCTCGTTTCGTATGAGAATCTTGAAAAGACGTCTCCGTAAGATCCAATGCACGCTATTTCGGAATTTTGGAATTCTACTTATGAATTTCGAAATTCTCGTCAAAGCAAACATTCTCATGGAATTTTTTTTAATAATATGACAACATCAATTTTTATAAATATTTTGCAAAAACATTTTTTTGGGGTTTTTTTTTGTTCGTGATTTCAATTTTATTTGAAATTTGATCAAACTTATTTTTTTACATTAAACTGGTTAATTCTGACATTTTTTTATCAACGTTTTTAAGCGTCTTATGACGGTCTCGTGATTTTTTTTTTGAAGGACGCGATAATATTTATTTTTTATGAATATTCATAGATCTTGATTTGAATTTGACACGAGATAACAATCAAACTTCATTTTTACGTTGGATTTATTTTTATTTATTTTATTTTTTCGAAGATTGGCTTTATTTTTTTTCCAGTGAGCTTATTCACAGTGAAACACGCGAATGCGCCATCGAACCTGCACGGTTCGTAGGTGCAAAATCGATTTGTAAATAAAATTCAATTTCCTTGTCCCCTTCCTCTTTTCACCCTTTCGTCCTTCAACTATACACGCGTGCCATCTGCTCGTACGGACGAGTTTGTCAATTTATTTTTATTTTTACGCGATTCGCATTTCCCTTTTTCCCTCTCTGGCTTGTAAATATTTTTATGAATTTTTATTGAATTACGACAAGCGAACGTGACTTTTTCGAAACTATTTTTTTCCAAAACACTTCCATGCAAACCTTGAACTTGAGATTTGAAAAATTTTATCAATTTTTCTTTTTACGAATCATGTTATAGCCTCAGAATAAAAAATTTTGCATTAATTTACTTATTTTTATACAAACTAAATAAAATTTAATTCAATCATCTGAATATTATAGATAAAAATTAAAAATTGGGATAACTTTAAAAACTTAAATGTATTTTTCTTCCATTCCTGCAAACAAACTGATACATTAATTTTTAAGAAACATTTTTCATTCGTTAGTAAAAAAAGATTTATTCATATCGAAGTTGCTGTTCATTGAAATTTAACAGTTTCTTATTTAAGTGCGTTTTAAGCGTAAGAATTTAAGAATTTTTTATTACGTTATTTAGACTGCTGCTCAATATTTTTCTAGTGTTTTATTGGCAATGTTCATATTATTCATTTTTTAAGCAATTAATAAACGAAAATTTCAAATAAAATTGTTTATCGGTTGTCAATATTGTTCATTCCGTAAAGCCCAGAAATAAATTTAGGAACAAAAATTCAGTCTTTGGAATAGATTTTTGAAGCAAATTTATGAATTTTCCATAAGAGACAACAGTATTAAATTAAAAAAACTTTTGGAATTATCTTTTAACCCATAAAATGAATCGATTTCCAATTTGACATAGAATTTTATAATATATCAACAAACAAAGATTTTTGGATTTTTCGAAAAACGGCATAAACCCTTAATTCTATTTAAAAAAAAAACTAACATAAGATAAACGTACAAGACACTCGAATGCAATTTTTTCTCCGACCCGTACACACAAATCCGTACATTAATATACGTAATCCTAACGGATATTGCTATTGCTGTTTCTGGGAAGCAAGTCCATCTGGCCAACTTTTAAGTATCGTCGCAACGGTGCGAGCGAAGTTTGCCCAGTTTAATGCGAGCGATTCGAAGAGCTACGGGGATCTTACAATCCCTCGAGCTATTTCTTGGCTCGTAGATTCTGAGAACTTCCATAAATGAGCATCGCTTCAAACACACGCGCCCGTAGCACAGTTTACGAATGCCGAGACTTATTCCAAAGTTGACTGGCTTTATGCAATGAAGTCATCGCTTGGATACGTATCGCCGTTTCGCGATAGCTCCCAGCGATTGAGGTTGTTGTCAACTTCAACCGAGGGCCCGACGAGATGCTCTTTCCTTCCCGCTCGTGTACAATCTCTTGCTATCCAAATACGTCAACAATCTTGCACGCTCTGCGACGAAGTACATTTTCAATCAAAACTTTGAGGACGATGACTCTTCATTTTATTGTACTGGAATTTAATGACGAAAATAGTAATAAAATTGGCATAATTATATACGAACGAATCACAAAAACATTTAACGAATTGCTGCATGGTTCTTTTGGCGAGAGAGACTTTTTATTGCGATATGAAAAATTCGACGAGAGGACTTTAGAATGCTGCCTGTGGGCGATCCATGTATATATGAAAATTGTTATATTGTTTTAAAGATTAACAAGTTTCTTGAAGTTTCACAGCAAAGTGAGGAGAAGACTGGAAACTTGTTCGACGGAAAATTGTACGAACTGTAGAGTCGTTATTTCTTAATTTTTGCGGTCACGATAACGATTTGGAATTATTCGAAGAGAACAAGTTGAGCAATTTTGAAATACAAGATGGGACATAAAAAAATTTACTCAGAAGCGTAAAAATGATGGGAAATCGTTTAAATTTAAACAGAATACGAACTGGAGAACGTATTAATAAAAAAAAATTGAAAAGAGAAATCCATATAAATGATAAAAAGGTGAGAATTTTTATGTTTAAATTTAAATCTAAATTCAGTACACAAAAGCTCAAAATTTTAATAAATTCAAGAAAAAAATAAATAAACAGAATTGAATTCTTGGAAATTAAAAAATGAAATTAAAAATCCAAGATCCACTTAGATATGTAAAAAAAAGTACAAAAAAATGTAAAACCCTTTAGAAAAATTTAATTCTAAATCAAACAAAAAGTCGAGAATCTACCAAACAAATTAATTTCAAAGAAAAAAAATTGATTCACAGATGACGCAACTTTTGCGTCAAAGCTCGATAAAACTTTTTCAGGATGCAACGAATTTAATTAAAACCGACCCAAAAGATGCGAAACTACAATCCAAAAGGGTGTAATAAGCCCGATGAAGACGAGAACCGAAAAAAAAACCGAACAAAATAAACTTCATCCTCGAAAATGTTACCATGTAATAACTTAATTCGCCAGAAGTTATAGAGTCTTCGCGATTGAGGACAAACGAGAGAGAGAGAGATCTCGGGCAACGAAATTCGCGAGCAAGTTTCGGCGAGCGGCTTTCGCCGTAACGCCTGGACGATTCGGTGTACACAATTTTATAGTTAACGTTCGTTTTACAAGAGCGGAATGTCGCTGGGTTCATCTTTATGGGCTGTTTGCATCGGAGGAAAATCGAGAGCGGGTACATAGGAAAGTCGGGGGGGAGAGAGAGAGAGAGAAAGTAGAGACCTGGTACAAAGTTGGCTTTTGAGGAGAGAGCAGGTTGCACGGAAGTTGCACTGCCTCCGGGAGGGGGTGGTGACGATAATAAAACGGCGAAATGGCTGGATAAGTGAGAGAAGAGCGTATAAGAAGGGTGAGCGAGTCGGGGTGGTAAAAAGGAGAAGTAGGAGGGGGGAGGAGGGGGTGAAGAAGATGAAGAAGAAGACGAAGAAGAAGAAGAGAAAGAGTGTCAGACAAAGATGGAAGATGGAAGGAAGCCGAAAAGCATCGTAGCTGTAAGCCCATAAACAAGATGATACGATCTAGGTGTAACGATGTTTCCAACAAAATTAGAGGGAAACTGGCAAACAACCCCTCTCGGTTCATCCCTCCCGTTTGACCTCCCCCTTTTTCCCGCTTACCAGAGAGAGAGAGAGAGAGAGAGAGAGAGAGAGAGAGAGAGAGAGAGAGAGAGAGAGTGCCAACCCCTTCCTACTCATCATTCTGCGAACATACCCTCGAGCCATACAACGTCCTCTGTGTCTTTCCTGCTGCCTTTCCCTCTCTTTCGCGAAATTTCTCTCCTGGCGGGATTTCTCTCTCCTGGCAGAGGATTCAGGAGCAGCTTGCTAGTTTCGCGGCAACGACGCCAACAACAACCCTTCATTCGACTCGTTAAGGGCGGCTAGTAACACGATGCCAAACAGTAATGAAAGGCCTATGCTCTCTCTCTCTCTCTCTCTCTCTCTCTCTCTCTCTCTCTTTATATTTCTCTCTCTCTCTCTCTCTTGCTCCTTTACAGCCATTTTGAGACCTCGGCGTTCTCATTCTCGTCACACACGCACAAATCTCGACACATGAAGCGCGAGCTTCTGGCGCCCATTATGCCTTTGGCTCGCTTTCTCACTCTCTCTCTCTCTTTCTCTTGCTCTCTTCTCGTGGCTAGCCAACGTAACCGCGTTAAACTTTGTCTCTGTCGCCTTATTCTTCGAACAGGAACTCGAGATGGATGAATCGCCAGGAATTTTTCTGCTTCATTGAGGCAAATTATTCTGAGATTAACGAGATCTAATTAGGCTGGGTGAGAATATATTTTTTTAATTTGTGATGAATCGAGTTTGAAGATACGTGAGAAGTTTTTTGCATTTTTAGATGATGAGATACATTTATAATTTAATGTAAGGGCTCTGTGAATTTTATTTTATGATTGAAATTTTGTATTCTTATCGTCGAATATGTTTGAGCATTATTTAATTTAAATATCTGAATTTTCTTCAATTTTTTTACCCCTTTCTATGCATTTTGATCGAATCAGAAAACTATGAAAAAGACTTCTATTCATTCGGGAATATTTTCTGAAAGAAGCGGAAAAAATAAAACACGATTGAGATAATTAGACTTTCAAGTGAACAAAAGTTCAAAGGAAAATAAAAATTGATTTTAGAATTTGAGAATTCGTGATGGATCGATATTATCAGATTTATTATTATTTTAATTTGATAATTATTAAATTGAAATATAGGTCTGAAACTATGAATAAAAAAAATCTGATAATATCGATCCATCACGAATTCTCAAACTATGAAAAAAAATAAATAAAAAATTTAATAATTATTAAATTTAAATAGAGGTCTGAAACTATGAATAAAAATAAAAAATCTGATAATACTTATTCTAATTCTAAAATTCTAAAATCAATTTTCATTTTCCTACCATCAAAAGATTATAAAATCTTTTGATTAACTTAATTTCGCTTAATAACCGATCGAACTCTTTGATTTTGATTTTCTAATGTTTCAGCATCCTCCAGTTTAAATTCTCCAATATCTGAACTCGATTCTGCAGATTTTCATCGCTTTGATTTTTTTAAGCTCCCCATAAATTTTAATAGAAACAAAAAACTATTAAAAAAATGTCATTCATTATCGATCAGGAGCGGAATCTCGAAGAAAAGAAGAAAGAAATAATGCGCGGGAGGTAATTATACTTTCAGGTGCATAAAGTTCAAAGGATATTGGCAACGAGAGGAAATGAGAATGCACAGAGGTTCGAGCTTCGACGTTTCGCAATATCGCGACTAAAGTGTGCGCCTCCGGGTAATAAATATGCGTATAAATACACGTACACGAAGGAGACGTCCATTGAAGTATTATCAAAACAAAAGGAAGCCCGGCCTTTCGACTAGGCGTCGAAACGTTCGTTTGGCCCCGTGAAAGCAACGCTGAAAGGACAGTGCGCCTCGTTCACTTGAATGTTACATTCTGTATAAGTCTCCACGTCGTGGAAATATATTTTTAAATGCAAAGTGTGTCCGTGAAGCAGAGCTACAAAGCAATATTTTTTACAGATTTAAATAAAAAATAAAAAAAAATTGAGTTTCAGATAAAATCAATACTAAAGACTTCAAAACGTATCTGATTCAAGCTTTTAAATCTCGAAAATTTAAAGTTGAATATTTATCATGTGGTGTTTGAAAAGTACGTTTCGTACTTCGAGAATATAATTGAAAAATTTTAAAATCGATGCTTAGAATTAAGAAACAAATTTATTTTTTAATTCATTACAAAAAGTAATTTAAAGAAAATTTACAATTTCAATAAAAATATAGAAAAAGTTGAAAAATCACAAATACAGTAACGAAGGCAAAACATCGAAAAAAAATTAGATTATTCTCACTTTTTTGATATTTAGGACAATTTTCCATCCAATGTGTACGAAAATTGGATTTTTCACAAATAACATAAACCACCATAATTTAAATCCTTTTACAACTTTTCCTCTCGAATATTCGTCGTGAATTTTCTTGCCACCATCACGTATATTTCTGAGACACCGTGTACAGTTTTTGCATATAAATTCGAGTGTAAAATGTACGTGTATCTGAGACGAACGTGGGCATCGTACCGCCCGGATTTATTAGTGTTTACGCTTGCTAATATGCAAAGCAGGAGACCACCACCGAGAGTCGCACAAAGGGTCCTCCGGGCTTCTTCCAGCCTCCGTTATACATAAGGCACGTGAAAGCGGAGACCAGACGAGACAGGGAAAAACAAGAATAAAGGAAAACCATTCGTTAAATTCTCTCAATGTATCGGATATTCCGTCTCGAATAAAACATTTCATTACTTTCTACCTTTGAAAAATTCATTCCAAATTGAAATTAAACTATCTCGAAAACCAAAAAATAAAAAATTCTTCACAATTTAACCAAATCACGTACCAACTCTGACGAAATACTGAAAATTTCCAAAAAAAATTGAACAATTCCAAACGAGCGATATTTAATTTCGATAATTGCTAAAAATGAGTCGAACCTGGAAGAGCCTGTAGATGAGAGAAAAAAGAATACGAGCACGGTGTAGCTCTCCACACGGATACCCACTATTTTCCCTTCTTCTCGTAATTAATTCGTTTGATTTATATCGACAAAGGACTGTGAATGCTAATGCGTATTTACTTATTAGCAGTGCATGGGAAGTAGACGTAAACTCGAGTATTGCTCTCTTCTTTCTCACTGTCGGCGTTTCCTCGAGAGGTGAGAGAGAGAGAGAGAGAGAGAGAGAGAGAGCGAGTACGCGAAAGGATATCGTCCTCGCGAAATTCGAGAGAGGAAGACGGAGCGAGCGAGGCGAGAAGAAAATCGAGAGGGAAGGGAAAAGAGAGTAGGAAAAGGGCGTGAACCTTGCGCTCGGTTTCTCTCGAGAAACTCGGGGACTCCGTCGAGCGACACACAGCAAGAGAATCGTTAATTAAAGTGCCTTCTCCCTTTGTCGGACTTAGATCGATAGATTCTTTGACCGATCTTCTTGCTCCGGTCCGTTTGCTCGATGAATGTTTCTTGTTGGTACACACAACGGAAAAAAAATAGAAGCAAAAAATTGAGAAAAATAAGGCGACATTGTAGAAACCTTTTCGTTCCTTTCTTTTCAATGTCCCCGGACTCTCTGGCTAAACTGGCGTTTCTATACTCTTTTTCTTCTCAAGTTCATTAATTTACTTCACTCTGGGAGCGAGTCGCATTTCCAATGAATGAATGAATGTTTTTTTATGATGAACCAAAAGTTCAAAAAAATTCTTATATTTTGTTATTATTTGTGTTTACATTTTTTCAACATAGAAAATGAAATATTATCCAATTAAATCAACACACATGATTCAAAAAAGTAAATTTTTGAAGACTGAAAAACCACAGAGCCAAAAAATGTAAAAATAAATATTTGAAATTGAAGAATAAAATCGTTAGACAACATTGTTACGATAAAATCTTTCCAACCGAATAAATTTGATGGAGGAAAAAACTAAAAACCTGGTCAGAAGCGTAAAAGGACTTGGAATGATCTCTGGTTGGATGATTCGGATCTCGTTCACCATATGCAAAATGATTTAGTAACGTCACACACGCGGAATTTTGGTTCCAACGCTCTTGGCTAAAATAGATTAATGTCGTCATGCATTAATTAATGCCGCATACACATAGCGATGGAATATGGTTTACGGCTGGAGGAGAATCATGGGGGAGAGTGAGAGAGCGAAAGAGACTGAGAGACAGGTTGTCAGACGGGTTGGACTATTAATTATTGACGCGAATATTGCCAACTCTCGATTTTCTCTCTAACAACGAAAATTGTTTATTTCTATTCTCGGAAACATAGAGACTGTTAACTTTTTAAACTGGATCACAAGGATTTCAAATCCTATGAGAAAATCTTCTTTATTTCTCGACATAATTTGCGGAAGCTCGTTTCTTCGCTGTTAGAATTTAATAATAAAAAAATAACGACAAAAGTGTAAAAACGTGTATTCAAAGGTTAATGACAAAATCGATTTTTCATATCTCCGAAGCGACGGAACGTCACGGTCTTCGCTATATTTAATATCGGAACGGGAGAAACGAGATAGAGAAAACGAAACAATGGGGACGCATTTCCTGAGCAAACGAAGTGCAGAGATATTGCGCTTCAGTTGAGTTACTGTAGGAAACCGCATAGACGAGAATATTGAGAGTACGCATGTATATCAGTGAAATGTTGTAGGCACAGTATAGACTCGAAGGAAAGAGGTGAGTATGTGCCTAGAGGCGAGAATATTCACAGGGTGTCGAAAAAAATTAATCGTTCCTCATCATACCAAAGTAATCTCCATGAAATTTCAAGACGAAAAGTCCTTACGCATTTTCAAATCCGACGTAACCCAGCCGAGTTATTCGCGGTCAAAGCTGGACCAATGAGAGACGTGCGACGTTGCCACTATGCGCGCTCTGATTGGCCGAAACTTTGACGGCCCATATCTCGCTGAGATCGCAAGCGATTGAAAAAAATCTTTGTGCTATTCTTTTCAGAATTTCATGCCAAATGAGTTTATTCAAAGTATGAGTATGATTGTAAGACACCCTTTGCATGCACGTAACATTCATGCGAGCCCCGTGTGTGAGCCTCGGGTTAATCAAAGTATTCCAATGAGTATATATATTCGCTGACATCGGCCCTTTGGACCCTATCAGGCTTTTATCTGGGCGAAGAGAACCCTCACGTGGTCTATCCCCCCGCGCCTCAGATCGTGACCGGAGTCTGGCCGGGACACCAACTCCGTGTGCGCCCTCGCGTCCGTGGAGAAGCTGAAAGAGTGAGAGCCAAGTCCAAACGCCGCCGGACACTGCAAACAAACGCCAGCAGCCCCGTCACCCCTTCTCTCTACCTTCGCCATCCGACTAATCTCGATAAATCCAATGTGTGTACCGAAACGAAAGGAAAAATATGGAAATAGGAAGCGAAGAATCTTCATGCAAATTTCAGATTTTATAATACTCGTTAAATTATTCCCTGATTCATGAAGACTTTATGATGAATGTTCTAAAGATTACCTCATCTCTGGGGATAGCGTATGGTCTGTCAAATATGACGCAAATAAGGAATACCCCCCCCCCCCCAAAAAAAATGGGGGTTCACAGTTATCGAAGATGCGAAAATGTACAGTGAACAAAAACAACCACAAACAAAGTCCAAAAGTTAATAGTTTAATCGTAACTGTTTTTTCTCTTTATAACAGTAGGAATGGTGCGGGGGGGGGGGGGGGGTATTTTGGGACGATATGTATAAGCCAGCAGAAAAAAGGCAAGGGGTGGGGGATGCGTTAAAAAGATTAAAAGAGCATTCTGTAAAATTACGAAACTTTGAAACCCCATTAATTTATATGGGGGGGTCACCCCCCCATAAATTCCCCCACCCCCTCACGAAATGGGGGTAAATCAGCCCCATATTTGCTAAAGTGTCTATTTTTGGAGAGGGAAGGGACTGTCACCAATTTTTCAGAATTGTACCGGGGGAGAGAACCCACCCCCAACCCCCTCAAGGATCAAAATAATTTTCTAGACAATCATGAATTTTTTAAACGCGTTTCAATTACCAATCCCACGTGTATACAACTTTACAATAAAGTATCTCATTATAAAAAGCTTCGAATGACAAATATTAAATAATTATAAATAGAAGACAAAAAATGGATTTGGTGTTTTTAAATTAAACATCGCGAGTGTGCACACGTTCCTAATTAATAATTAATCTTATCTGAATCGCGTTTGGAGACAGTTACTCTTAATTAACCGCAAACACGGGCATTAATCTATGCTAAAGCACGAAATTATATCGCATATCAAGCGCTTACGCCTCTGTTGTTTGCGCTCGCAACGATAATCCTTTGTACGTACCTAATATCCTATATTTATACGTATATTGTATAATATTGCACCGAGAATGTGGTAAGGGTTGTGACGTTGTTTCTCAGTGCGAACCCTTATCGCATTACGCCTTTGCAACCTTTTACGATCTCCCGCGGTCCGATATGTGCAGTCTTCGATGCAAAGCTGCTGAACACACGAAAAGGATCCTTGCGGATATACTTGAGAACACAAAAATGGTTGCTGCCTTGCGGATTTCGCGCGTTTCCTTTTTCTACATTCTCTCTTTGTTCTCCATCAAATTTTTACTGCCCTCAAGTTTCCATTTATCGCGCGGTTGAATATTTCCTTTTGTTTCCTCTTCATTCTTCCGATAACACATTTCCCCACATACTCTTTGTCCTATCAAATTTACTTTTACTTTTCATATATAAAATAAATTGTACATAAAAAATAATTCAAAAATCTCCTAAAACTGACTCCGATCAAAAAGCTCGGAAATACATCGAAAAATGTGTTTCAAAATTTTACCACTTCGATTTTTTATTTACCCAAAAAAACAATAGTTTATTCTTTCTCTTCTTTTTTTTTTATTTTCAAAATTAATTCCAGGTCACATGATAATTCCTTCTTCTTTCTAGGACGAGCAAATCATTAAAACGCGAATGATTTGAAACTATCACGATCGTAATGAAAGCACGGAAGTACTCGGAGAAATGTGTTTACAAACAGGATCGGGTATGATAATAAAACACAGTGATTTCGTACAATTCAGTTTGCTCGGAGAGAATTCAAATAGTGCGTACAGAAACACGCGAAGAGTCCTCTGTGGTACATTTAGTAAATTATAGTATATGCGAATTCCGTTTGATGGTATTCACGATATTATAGGGAGTTAGAGGGAGGAAAAGAGAGCGGTTGAGTGAGAGAAGAGGGGATGAGGGTTGAGAATATAGAGGGAGTACGAGGTCGGTACACAACGATACGGTACGGAGGCTCCCTCTCCTCGCATATTGGTTGAAAAGCCTGCACACTCAGCGCCTCATGAATATGCCGGAGCACGATGCTCCAACCTTGCCCGGCACAAACCCACCCCTCTGCATCCTCGATCCACCCCTCTTGATCCTGGTCAATCTCGGAGCCCCGGCGATGTATCGGAACGGAACCCGAAGATGGCCGACCAAGTTGAAATTTTGGCTAATCGAATGTAGCGAAGAAGGAGAAGATAAAAAAGAGGATGAAAAGAGGAAAAAGGGGTTGAAAGGGGTATGTGCAGGAACCAACAGAAAAGAGACGCAAAAAATTCAAATCAATACAAAATGGCATGAGTTGAAATTCTGGTTAATCGAATATAATCTAAATTGGGATAAAAAAGGAGTCATTAAGTATAAATAGAAACAGAAAATATAGAGTGTACAAAAATGGAGAAACACGAGGAAATGGACAAGTATACAGGAACCGGAATAAAACGAGAATAACAAAGGATGAAAAATGAAACGAATAGATGAGCGAACAAAAGGTCGACAAAGGAGAAAATGTTGAGTTGAATTGGGTAAGGGAGGTGAAGTGGCAGGAACAAGATGTAACTATAAATTCGTCAGTACGTCCCTGGATCACGTCAGAATGCAATTAGCATCGCTAGGTACAGCGTTCCAAGAGGCTGCATGTCCTGGTTCTCGAATCACATTAAGCCGGACACCTTCGACTTGACAGTTATACAATCCCAAGCTTGACGTCTAGATCATCGGTTCCCTCTTGCACTGTCAGCTTCCTTCTTGAGATTGCAAATGAACAAATACGCTTCCACGTAAGACGTCAGCAAGTGATTAAGACGTGGAAAGGAATCAACATAAAATGAATAAGTATGAAAATATGTAAGTGGGACAGAATGAAATTGTCAGGAGTCTGAAATTATTCGATAAATCATGATGAATGAAATCATGAAACATTTCAAGAAGATAATAACAGACAAATTTGTTATTGAAATTGAAATATTAATATTTCAAAAAATGTTAATTTTCAAAATCTTCTAGAATTTGATCATTAAGTCCAAAAATTGAATCGTTAAATAAAATCATAACAATAAACAAAAAAATTATTATTAACTGAAGTATACAGAAACAAAAAAAGATTGTTTTTGAGATTCATAATGACCGCATATACGAGTGTAAATAAATATTTATACGGGGATGTATCTTGTCAATTAGTTCGCACATAGAATATAGAGCAGTCGATAGGGAAAATCCTGAGAGGTCGTGGTGACGTCCTCGAGTATTCTGACCGTGGATGACGGCAAGTGGCAAGGTAGAACGAGTCAGCATCGTGACGCTTATTACGCGCGTGACTCCGCGTCTCTAATCGAGCTTTCGTGACTGGTATACCCCGGTGCTCCAAGAGTGCACCGAGGAAAAGACGAGGATCGAGAATGACAGAATGGGAGAATGAGACAGACATTGCGGAGAGAAGCAACGAACAGCTCCGTTCGTGCGGTGATTAGGAAAGTTACTGATGCGCCTTCAAACGTTCCTCTCTCTCTCTCTCTCTTGCTTAAATTCTCTCTTTCTCTCCAAGGTAAGAGCAACGTATAGTTAACTAGTTTATATATAGTCAGGGATGAAAATTAAATTCATAGGAAAAGACTGCAAAACGCAGTCTTCTTTTTAAATTATTCTTGTACCTTGAAGACAAAACACGTTTTCACATTGAATCTTTAATCTTAGTACGTCTTGCTTTATTTTTTTAAATAACAATGACATTTGTATTGCTAGTTCAAAAATATTCAATGATATCGAGACAGGTTATTTCGAGTCGTCACGAGAAATGCAAATTTTTCGTTGCACAGAATGATTTTAATTCATGATGAGTAATGTTTTATGTTTTAGTGTTACTTTGTAATGTAATGAGTAATTTTTCAACATGGATCCTTATGAAAAAAATGTTTTTAACATTTTGGTTACTTAGAGTTTGGGGTTCAGAGTCTGTAATGAGAGTAATTAGTAATTAGTAATTAAAAGCATGTATTTTGTAATCTTAATAACTATTTTTCAGTTCTCTGAAAACCTTTGAAAATTTAAATGGTTCATATTCTTATTATAAAATATCAATATACCAAGTTTCGTGAAATTCTTAACGGTAGGTTTAAAACCTATAGTACTATCTTCTAACGAGCTGAAAAAAAAATTGATCTCCATATAAAAAAAATTATACACCGAAAAAAATGTTATCTTTTTATTTTATATTCAAATTTTTATACAAAAACTGTTTGAATTTTCCTCGGGAAACGTGTGTACTTTATAGGCTTGCAAAGCTTGGGAATAGGGAACTTCCCACGTGTGTGTTCAGCGACAAAATAGTTCCCTGAAATCAACGGCGATGCTTGCTCGTAGCCACCGACCATCCTTATCGTTGTTATCCTCCATTAATTCGCAAGTAATGCCCCCCAGCTGCACAAACTCCGTCGGCAACTTGGATGAGCAATCATCTCGTCATTATTCGAGTTGTTGTTGGTGTTACCGAATTATTGTTACTTCTCCGACCGTTCTGTTGTTCTTGTATTTTTGGACCTTCGGGAGTACCAATATTTTAAATTAATTTGTGAATAAAATGTAATTGTAAAAATAATTATACATTAATATTTTTTTAGTTTCATATTTATTTTTATCGGAACACGTCAATTTTGAGATCGATTATTATCTATACTTTAAATTATTAAAACATAAAACGCTAAAGTGAATTATTATTAAACATTTTTTTTAAATCTGATTTAATCACGAAATGTCGTTGCGTAAACAACGAACGAATATTCGTTCATTTGCTTACACATCCTATCTAGTCAATAAGTTGCGTATAGTTCGAAATTAAATGATGAGGGAATTGTATAGCCGGAAGCAAGAAAATCCGGTTCGGCCAATGAAAGATCGCGGATGGATAACCAACTCGCTGATTAACCAAATATCCCGTTCACTGATGAAACAAGAAGCGACTCCACAAATATTCCGCAATGTGTGTGAATGCACCAGTCTGAAAGCACATACACTCATTAACAGATATTTAGTACGTCAAACGTATATTTCTGTTGAAAAATTGAGTCTGCCCGGTTGGCCCACTTGTTGTGAATTCCGAAACTGGTATATTAGACCAAATTTTCGATTTACTTCTCATCAACAAGTTTCCATACGGTATATTGTGATATAACATATCATAAGTGTAAATTGCCATTTTTTAAAAAAAATTAAAAATCACTTAAATTCTAGCTCTTCATTTCACAATAAATTGAAAAATTGTCAGTCAAGCTGGAAAACGATTCATTGAATTATTCAGAAAATATTCGATTTTAAAGCTGCCTAATATTAAAATTGACTATTATGGAAATATTTTAAAAACACATTTTATGTATATTTTATAAATGCGCTTTGTTATAAGAAATACATGTTACAAATTAACGTTCAAAATGAGTGCCCGGAATGAAAAGTGGGATAAAAATCGCTACGGAAAATTTATTGATTGAAAAAAAAACAAAGACGCGGTTATCGCATTATCGGAAATCTTCAAGTCGTGCGACCGCAACGATACGACGTCGAGCGTGATTACGCCAGTAATTTTGGTATTAACTAAATTATACGCCATCTCATAGGAGGAAGCCCTTCGCTTGTTACGTACATGTATACAGGTATTTCATACGTGAGTGTCTTGGGGGTAGTTTGTTGATAGTGAGGAACGGAAGCGGCCACTGTATTGTATAATATTATCAAAACCACTTGTGTGTATCAAGATCCAAGCTCTGTCTCGACGTAAAACAATTATGCACCCTCGATACCCTGGAATTTTTTGTGGCAACGCGACTATGGATCGATCAGATGCGCAGCGAGAATATTGATAAAACAAAATTTGAGCACAGTTGTCGAATATTTGTAATTTGAAAATTTATTTCAATTTTTTTCTCCACGCTTCTGTCGCCGAATCAAATATCACAATCAGTGTTATTGGTTTCTTCAGCGTGACAGCTCAGGAGTCACCCCTCTTATTCGTGTTTAAAATCGTCCCAACTCCGATCGATGACGAATTAAACGGAATTAGAATTCGAAGGTTCGAAGAATCTCCTTGGGGAGTCGAAAACTTTAATCTGTCACATCTGGCTTGTAACAATACCCGCTTAGGGCTTAGGTCGAACATCAATATTTTAATTTTCTTGAGTCATACTCCAACACGTGTTTTACAAACACTAATGTTATTGAATTTAAAAGAAAACGCCTCAGAGGCTCGTCTAACTCAAAATAAGAAAAAAATGGTACAGCTATGTAAAAAGGAATCGATTGACATCGAAACTAGAAAATTTAGATTCTCTACAGAATTGTGAGAAAAAATTTCTTTGGCCACCTTTTGATCCGACGTACCAGTGCCGAGTTATGGAGCGTTGAGTGCAGAGCCAATCGGAAGCGCGCGAGTCACGTGGGTCCGCAGTCGTCGCTGCCACGTGGCGCTCTCTCATTCGCCGAGCTAAGATCCTCTATAACTTCTCAACCGTTGATCGGACGGAAGAGCGACCAAAGACTTTTCGATACAGATTTTTACCAGGAATTTATTTCTTCATAAAAAAACTCACTTTGTGGACACCTCGTATACCATCCGAAAATTATCGTTCTTTCTGAGAATAATTTTAGTGCCAGAAATTTGGATAAAAGACAGATGGGTCTAGGAGATGAATTCGGTGTACGATATATGTAGCGGAGGCACGTTTTTCCCCGATGCGCGACGAATTTAGTGAGCTTTACCGCAAAAGCTCAGACGTAGTCGAGAGTGTATGCACAGAGAGCCATCTGTCATATTCCTGGCAGAACGGAGACTAGAGCGTCAACGTTTCATCCCTCTCTCGTAACCGTTTACCCCCTTTTCATCCCTCGTCTCATTTTATCCTTATCTCTTCGCATCAACGTCTCGCTCTCTTTCTCCCTCCTCGCTATTATACTTACATATCATGAATTATTCATCGGATATAATTTCGCTATTTACGCGAGAGGCTCGTGAAATCTACCCAGCGGCAGGTTCTCTTGCTATACTCTCCGTATAATAAATGCCTTTGCCGTCGTTTTATACCAAAAAAGAGAGCAACATTCGAAAGTTTTTTGAAATTTTCGTAATCAGTGCGAAAACACAGTTATTGGGATCTGGATATATAACGCCATGACATCTGGTGACAGAAAACTAAACTAGTATGACGGTGCAGATTCCACATAGAAAGCCACAGTTATTGTAATTATTATTCCAGTGTTGTCGTTACCATTTTGACGTTACGCCAACCTCATGTCAGATTCCAATAGTTAGGAATTACCGAACTATCAACGACTAACAAGATCTTCCAACATGACAATCACATCGTGGTTCACCGATTCGTTTTGTTCCTGACTCAATTCTCCCGCATCGTCATTTTTTTTCTACCCTCATCGAGTGAGCAAAAAATAATACTTGTTCTGTTTTTTTACTTGAAATATCAAACGTATTCGTTAAAAATCAAACAACCAATAATAGTTAGTGATATGGTTATCCAATAGAAAAATTTAATTTTTATTGACAATTAATATTTAAAAAATAGAAAATTGATACAATAAACTAAACATTCAATTCCGAGAGCTTAAAAATTGACATGTTATAATAAACTGAAAAATAAAGATAAAAAGCAGTAAAATTAATAAGAAAAAAATATTATATATGAAAAACATTACAATCTTTATTAGATCTGTGCAAAATGTCTAAAGAAGATTTTCAAAAACTTATTACCAATAACTCTTTCACTCTATTTTTTAGCTCAAGAACAGATTTATGAAATTACACTGTGACTAAACTTGGCGATAATGATAATGAAGAGATAAAGTTGATTCGACATTTAAGAAGAATTGTAAATTTCATTGGTTTGGAGCAAATATTTTGAACAAAATGTATGTGTAGTTATATTATGGTTGGAGAGCGTTGAAAGTATACGTATAATGGTATTAATGTAAATGTATATAAGGAGGAAAAGCGTCGACTGCTCGATTGGGGAAGCGAGAGCGAGCCTATACCGGTCTATGAGCCAGAAAGCCAAAGCTCTAAGGTTGCCGCTACGAAAACGTTTTCTCGTGAATGCATTACCATATTGGAGGGCGGCAAACGAGAATTCTGTCTCTCGTTATGTCTGGGTATATGCACTCATTTGTATGCACGTATACGTGCGCGTATATAAACATACGTATTTCTGCAATGTGGGAAATCCCGCGATCATTATATTTCTGTCTACTCTACGATTATTCGGCTTCGAAAAGTCGAGAATTCGAGCGTCACCGACTTGACACCACATAGCTGCCTGAAAGTTGCATTTCGATGCGACCAACGCTGTCTGCAATTCTTTCATAAAAAATTAAAATAAAAATTCTTTCAAGTTTTGCTTTCTCAAATATTAATTTTTATTTTTCAAAAACAACTATTTTAATTCATTTTGTTTAATTTATTATTTTGTAATACATCAAATAATTCATCTGCTTAAAACTTTGTGGGGACCTTCCACCTTGCTAGAACCTTCTCAACGATCTAAAATATTTTGTATTTTTCTTAAAAATATTTCATATTTTATTTCTCAAAGTTTCCTGGTTATATTGTGTATTTTTTCCAATTTCAAAAGAACTCAGAATTTGCTCGAAACGTCCAGTGCTCTCATTAATCCGCCATACACTGAGAGTCAGAAAATATAATCCATGCGTTCTCGAACCCTTCGGTCGCTCATCATTGCCCGGTTTCCACTAAGCATAAAATAATTTCCTTTTTTCCAAAACCGTTTCTATTCAGTTTTTATATTTTTTCGTCTACAGTTCCTTCTCGAAAAATCTCCTTGTACATTATTCTTAATCCTCATTTTTCCCGTTCTGGAATTTTCTGGAACTCATGCATCCTGCTTTAGTTTATAATCCCATTTCTATCCTTCTCACTCTTCCTATCTCAATGGACGAAAATTCATTTAAATACGGGACATTCGAGCAAGTCAAGTCAGTAAGAACTTTGACTTACACCCACGCGGGCCAAATTCGCTGCGACATTTTTTTGTAAAGTTATTGTTGTTATAATAAATTCTTATAATTGTTATAATTGTTATAATAAATATATTAAAACATACTCGCGTATCCGTCAATACCCCACAACTTGAAATAAAGATTATTTAGACTTTGTATTCTCAGATATTATTTTTCATTTTTCAAAAACATTTTGAAAATATTTTCTTAAATTTTATATTTTTTTTATTTTTCTTAGGATAAAAATACGAGTGCCCTTTTACTTTATTTCTCACATTTTCATTTCCAATCTCAATTTCAACATTTTTAAGACGACTTCCCCTGTATTTTTTACATAATTTTTTTTTCGCATTATACTAGATGATTTGCTGATTCGTAGGATGGAAGGCTGCGTAAGTGAATTCGAAGAAAATGGAATTGGGCCGGAGGTAAAGGGGAAGGAAGGAAAAGAGAGAAAGGAGAATTCGGAAGGGTCTTTCCGAGGCGAGAAAAGTATCGCCCGGGGCTCTTACGAAAAATATCTAACCCTCGAATCAGCGATGCGCTCGCCCGATTTCAACGGCTCGTGCGTACACCCTAAGACGTGATTATATTGGCGTGTTTGTACTGATGACACTAAAACCGCATCGGGAAGCTTCGATCAGTGTTCTCCGAGTTAAGGATAAGCCGATTTCTCTCTTTCTCTCTTTTATTTCGACGCGAGGATCGTGCGAGCAGGAGAAAAGGAGAAGGAATCGGGGGGAAAACTCGTTAATAAAGACGCTGACGGTAATGCGCAATTTCTAACTCTCGTCTCGGTGTTAGCCACGAGCAAGGGTGAAACAAATTCTTCAAACGAGCTGAGCAATGCTCGACGAGCCAGACGTAGATTTTTCCCAAATTGATGTCTTCTCTCACGCGGCCGAGCCGCTTATGTCCCGGTAGGGAACGAACTAATTTTCCAATCCTTTCGTTAATCATGTCTCCGGGCTCCCTGTCAAGGAAAGTCGATGAAATAATTTCGACGCTGATCCGCTTGTCAGATTTATCTGTTTGTATTTTCCATTACTTTTTTGCTTAAACAAAGATTCAGTTAAAAATATAAGAAAATCTTTAAAAAATCCATTTTTTGTTCTTTAGTTGTAATCGTAGCAAATTTTTTACGTTCACATTTACACCGTCAGTATTAAGGCGTAAGAACGATATTGCGAACAGGTTTAACTTCGTAATTCCAAAAATTTATGCCAAATGAAACTAAAAATGCCGGTATAGCTCTAAATTCGAACTGCGGGTGTGGGAATATTAAAAGTAAATTTATCACTTTCGTCATTTACGTATTTAAAATTCCAAATTTTCGTAAGGGTGATGACTGTTGGGGTGAAAGATTTTCAGTAAAGATTTTCTATAAATAAACGTTCATCAAAGTGTAACTTCTTCCACTAACTTATTGAATATTTACCAAGCTATTTCGTTACTTTTACTCTCTTGTCAACATATTCTCGAAGAAAATTCTAAATCGTGTAACGTCAGCGACCACTTGTGGGACATTTTGTTTACGACCATACAAATGCGCGTGCGTGCATGTACATTTTATTGCGAAAAGGTAGGAGAGGGCAGCTCCGGCGTCTCGTTGAAGTCGTAACACGTGCTCGAGTCCGTGCAACACGAGTGTATATAGCTCTCGGTTACACAATCGTTAATCAGTACGACCATTGATGGATGAAATGATATCTGAATGCCCGAAATTATCGCAACCGAGCTGTGATAATTGGATGGAGTGGGCGAGAGCACGCACTCGCGCATTAGTTATCAACTATTTCGCTCTCTTTTCCATATCTCGCCTTCCTCTCGCTCTCTTTCTCTATTCCTGGCCACTAACATTTTGCACGATCTTGTACACGTGTATAAACGGGAATTTATGCAAACGCACAGGCACAAATTCAAATGTACATGGACTCGGTGCATCTGAGTGTATTTTATGACGAGTGGAACGACGATCCGATCCGCATACGCATTAAAATCCAGCCACGATCCACAAGCGCGAGTTCCGCATTGCCTATCCCTTAAATATCGTGTTTACTATATTATTGAATCGGAAATGTCACTTGAGTATACACTAAAAGTGATATATTTCAACGAGGACCTAAAACATTTAAGAAACGGTCGAATTTTGTAGAAAAAGAAACAATATATCTATGAAAATGAATTTATTAGGATTATTAAGTGTATTGACTCAAAAATGATTTAAATTGAGTTAAGAACGGTAATTGACTGAAAACGATGTATAGGACTAAAATCGACTCAAAATTGAAATATATTTCTCGTAAGTATTTCTCTTAGAAGTGTCTCTTGAGTATACAGTAAATCATGTAGTTAAACAAGAACCTAAGAAATGAAAGAATTCATTGAATTTTATAAAAAGACTCGAAACGTGTGTGAAACTGAATTTATTGGAGTTATATACTGCCGATTTTGACTCAAGCGATTTGAATTAAGCCAAAAACGTTCAATTTAACTCATCACGACTTTTATCGAGTCAAAATTTAGTGAGAAACATTTGATTCTACTTAAAATGACTTTAATTGAGTCAAAAACGTTAACTTTGACTCAATACGACTTTAACTGAGTCAAAAACGTTAACGTTGACTCAATACGACTTAAATTGAGTCAAAAACGTTACTTTGACTCAATACGACTTAAATTGAGTCAAAATCGTTAACTTTGACTCAATACGACTTGAATTGATTCAAAAACGTTCACTTTGACTCAATACGACTTTAATTGAGTCTAAAACGTTAACTTTGACTCAATACGACTCTAATTGAGTCAAAAACGTTAACTTTGACTCAATACGACTTTAATCGAGTTAAAATTGACTCAAAATCAAATTATTGATTTTAATAGATCATTTGAATTATTTTCAATGGAATAAAGAAGTCGAAAAAATCAACGTAGATTATGAGTTTTAACGACAGACAAAAAATGTCGATTACCAGAATTTTAGCGATGCGAAAAATCGCTGAAACGAGAGAACGGATTTTGGAGCTTCGTCAAAGGATTAAATTTGCGCGAGCGCACGTTCGCATCCCTGATGATTTGCGGTTCAAAAGATCACGTGACTATTCCGTTCGAGCTCATCTCTCTTTCCAGGGTTCGTGAGTCTCTCCCATGCCGGCTGGGAAACCGGATGCGCGTAAACAGTCGGCCTATCGGTGCATTTGAGCATCAAACAATGGCATTTGCGTGGCTAAATGTTCCTCTTTCTCTGCCTCTTCTGATCCTGAGTCCTCCACGAGGAATCCCCTCGAAAACGGGCTTGCCAGCACACATTTTATTAATTTTTTTTTAATTTCTATTTTAACGCTGCACACACACGCCACGTTTCACTTATTTTATAAATACAGATTGTCAAACTGAGCGATGAAAATGCGTACGGGATTAAAAACAAATAAATTGGACAATCATTCTCTCGTTTCGATACGAGATATCATTTTTCCGTATTATACATATTTTTCCGTCTGTATCGAAAAAGGATTAAAACGGATCAACCGTATACGCGTTCGATATGATAAAAATAATTTAAAACAAATTGAAATATTCTACGATGAAAAATAATATTTTGCTAACTCTTGAGAAAAAATAAAAGAGTTAAATGTCATCGTGAAAAGTTCAACGAATCATAAAAAGTAGCAGCGAGCAGCGTGACAAATCGTTGTTTAAAAATTCAATCAGGCCTGAATCGGAGCCTCTGAAAAAATAAATAAAAGGAGAGAATAGTGAAGAATAAAAATAAAGAAAGAGATATATCTGCTCTGTCCGAAGTGGATCGTACGTTAACATCGAGTTAGAGATCGCGAAGAGGATGTGCTGAGGGGAAAAAAGAGAGGAAAAAATGGAAAAAGCGGAGTGAAATGAAAATAAATAAAAATAAATCGGTTAGGATGCCCGCGCATCACGCACGAGACAAAAGAGAGCGAGAAGGAAGTTTAGTGGAAAACAGAAAATGTGAATTCGTGTGAGAAAGAGAGAGAGAGAGACAGAGAGAGAGAGAGATAGAGAGAGAGATGGGAGGGGTTTAGTTTGGTAGTTATGTATCGATCAATGACGAAAGGGGTGCAAGGATGAGGGAGAGAGACAGTGAGAGGGCGCTCGCGTCAATCAATACGGAACGGGAGCCGTTTCAAGTCAGGGATCATCCTTATCTGCGGCACACATGCACACGGGCTCCCCCGGTTTTTCCTTCCAAAAAAATGTAAAAAAATCGAATCTAAATAAAATGGAAATAATAACGGTCCTGATAACAATTTTCTTCTCTTTTTACGTTCCTTCCTATTTTTTTTTTTTTGCCAAAACGTCATTTCGTAATCCGCAATTTTTTCTGATACTTTTGACAGTTTATCGAAAACGAATGGGATAAAAAACGCAATATCCGGCGGTAGATAAAAATTCCACGAATCTGGGGGTCCATGGTTTTTTTTTTCGTTTCAAATGCTGTTCCAGGAAATTTTCATCGGAAAAATTCACGATTTTTGGTTAGCGATTAACTTTCTGGCAAAAGCTTGAAATGTTGATCTTGAATATTCAAAAAATAAAAAATCGAAAAATATTTGTTTTTTGACACATTTCTCCAATTTATCAATACAATCTATCTTTCGGTGAAAAAAGTCGAAGTAAAAATAAACATACCAGAAAAAATAATTCGAAAAAGAGGGAAAAAAAAGAAAGAGCAAAAAATAGGATAAATGTTCTTTCTAGTCCATTCTAATTTTTTAAACGAATCCAGTAATTAAGACACTACCGAATAACGTGGATAATTACATATCCGAGCGGAAGAAACGTGATAAGAAAGAGGAAGAGAGAGAAAAAGGGCTTAGATATAGCTAAAGTTACGATTTAATTCCCGTAAGCCAGATTGAAGAGTTTTCAAGAAATGTCTTCACCACACAGGAGAATCGTCACCCTCAGTGAATATCCATTCCGTTGCTTTTATCATCCCAAATGATTTTTAAAAATTAATTGAACAATTATAAATTAATTTAATTTTTTTAATTAACAAAATTTGATGATTTAATTTTAAAAAAATTTTAGAAATCAATTGAGCAATTAATTTCTAAAAATTTCTCTAAAAGTAGTTCGCCAAATATTTGCCAACTTTATATTTTCTTAATGATTTTTTAAGTTCTTCGTGCGTCTTTCTATACCAAATCTCTTGGAAATATCATTTTTTCTGAATCAGAAACTTTTCCGTATTCATGAAATATTATTAAATGAAATTATCTAATTTTTAACATCGTCTATCGACTGAATGAATCTTTTTTAATTATATCCGAGTGCGCGTCGTCAACATCGGCTGCTTTTTTTTCTTCCGCTTCCTTCCAATGGTGTATTTCCCTGGAATTCTCTCTTTTTTTTCGCTCTTCTTCGCGAGATCTTGGAATAAAAAGAAGCGAGCAAGGAAACGCTTCTCTCCTATTTTTTTCTGCCTCGAGTCTTCCGTACTTGAGAGTCTTCTTCCTCACTTTTCGCAAGAACCATCCTCATCGAGGTACTCACTTTGCTTCACAGACGCGTACCGCAAGATCTTATTCCAACGGAAGCGCAGGTGCGCCATCGACTTTTCGATATTTCTGTCTTCCTCGCTTTCCTAGATTTTTTTTTCTCTTCTCATCTCGCTCGTTTTCCTTTTGCTCTCCTTTCTTCCTCGATCCATCGTTTTTCTCTCGGCCTCCCGGTACTTCTGTAATTTCAAGGAATACTCAATATACCTTCGTCGCGCGGTAATGAAATCAAAATTGCGTCTCCATTTGCGGGCCAATATTCTTCAATTATATCCAAGATCTAACCGACTTCGCTTTTCAGGACTGTTCTCATATAATACACGACGAAAGCGCTCCTGAATTTATTTTTCCAAAACTTCTCTGACAATGTACTTTTGCTGTTAAAACACACTTCTTAAGGGGTTACATGGGATTCGTCGAAAAAAAATCTATTTTCAAGAATTTTTTTTTTAAATAATAAACGAAATACTTTGTTAAAACTTTTTACTGCCTTAAAAATATATATTTGAAAAAGAATTTCTGAATTTTTCAAAGAAAAATATTTAAAACTCCGCCATTGTGACGTCATTTCCGGTGACCCTTCATATCATTCCGTTGTCAGTTCTTGACACGATGATCTGAAGTGAATACAAAAAAATTTTGTCTTACGATTAGTTAAGACCATAAACTAGAACTTGAACGAAGGAAAACGAAAAAAGTGGATTTTTTACAAAAACATGTCGAGCAAAATTTAAATTTTTTTCCAAAAAAATCTGCCAAAAATCCAATTTTCACTTTTTTTCGTTTTCCTTCGTTCAAGTTCTAGTTTATGCTCTTAACTAAGACACAATTTTTTTGTATTCACTTCAAATGATATCCTGTCAAGAGTTATGCTGACAACGGAATGAAATGAAGGGGCACGGAAATGACGTCACCATGTCGAAGTTTTAACATTTTCATTTGAAAATTTCAGAAATTCTTTTTCAAATGTATATTTTCAAGACAGTAAAACGTTTTTAATAAAATATTTCGTTTATTATAGTAAAAAAAAAATTCTCGAAAATAGACTCTTTTTTTCGAAGACACCCATGTAACCCCATAACATTTATTTTTCGTGCCTCAAAAATTAAAAAATAGTGAACCCCCGATTTTTTTATTTCACAATTATACTTCGCATTCACGAATTTTACTTTGAAGTGGAATTTTTTAGTCTACATTGTATCACAGTTTAAAATTTTTTCGTATTTTGTACACGTTTTTATATCCTTTAAAATTTTAGGTACTCGCAAAATGGAGTTTAAAATGCGACCTTTCGTGTACCGGATTTCCGGACTTTTGAACAAAGAAAAAATTCGCGAATATAATTCTGTTACGCGAGAGGAGAAACCGAGTCGGATGCGAACCTCGCGGAAAACAATGTAGCGTACGTGCGCGTATGATAAAAACGAGAGAGAGAGAGAGAGAGAGAGAGAGAGAGAAAGGGAAAAAACTGGCATGACTCACATTTCGTTTTCTGTCACGCAGCGACCTCATCTCGATTTTTAAAAACTTTTTTTCTCCACCACCCGGACCTCCACCCGTTCGTGTCTTCATTCTCGCTCTCGCCAGAATGCAAGGTATTTTTTAATAGCGTACGTACGTGGAATCGCGGCAACCTTTCACAGCCGTCATTCGCTCCGGCCACAAACGAGACCAGATCCGATTTATATTTGAAAAAACATACGAACGTCCGAGGGAGAAAAAAGAATTGATCCCCATAGAAAAGCTTAATTAAGCAACATTCTCGCTTCATGTGTTTTTCTCTTTCCTCTTCCTTTTTTCCGAAATGACTGCGAAGGATTGATGAGGTATTCAGTCCGAAAACAATGCTCTCTTCACCTGATAAAGAAACTTGAACTATGGAATGAAGTTTTTTATTTTTTTTTCATTCCACCACCGGTTCTGTTATTCATTTTGTGGTTATACAGGAAAAATGTATTGTTCCATATTTTTTTTACTTTGAAACTTTTTTCTCAATTGAAATGCGTTCGTAATAATTGAAAGATTCAATATCATTGCTGCAATTAAAAATAAAAATCTACAGAAATTCGAACGATTCAAATTCATTTTGATTAAACAAAGAAGTTTTAAAATATGAAAAAAATATAGAACGATACATTTTTTATAATACAAATCGATACGCTCGATTGAGAAAACGATTAAATCTCTAAGTTGAAAATTTAAGTAATGAAAAAATTTACACGAACGAATAAGATAAGTAAGATGCATAAATAAAATTAACATCAACATATATAATTTGAATAAATTAAGTACGTAAATTGCAAACATACGAAATTTTTACGAATTCATGACCGGAGAATATTTTGAAATAAATTGTCTCTGGCAACCCTGGACCCGCATATTGGCTTTGGTCAGAATGTACCCACGAGAATCGAGGAACGATTGCCATGTTATATTTAGCACAATATACATATTCCCTGGGAGGACGAAAACTGTATTCCCTATGCGTTACATCCCTAAAAAACGGGTGTGACTTTAAATCCAGATTCCCCATTTTTTCGAGTCTCTCAGGAAAACCCATGCAAAGTATGGGGGGGGGGGAGTAGAGTTATAATTCGGGGATTCTCTTACTACCCCGTTTGTGGAGTAGGGATACAAAATTTTAAATATACTACAATCTTAAACTTTGAGTCTCAATATTTCGAAGCTTAATGAGGGTTTGGGAATTCGAATTGAGAATTCGACCAATATTTCACTCCATTTCCGTCAAAATCAAAGGCGAGTCAGTATATCGAACATTTATCGAAAACCTTACAATCAAATTATTTTTAAAAAAATCAAAAGCATTCAATTGTTTTATTAAGCTTCTATTTTGTAGCCTAAAAATTCTCGAAGCTTTTGATCTGTGATTCTGATTAGTGGTTAATTTTGTTCAAAATTATTTCAAATAATCGACTATTCGTCTGATTTGATTAAATTAAAGATGTTTAAAAAGACACTAATACCGATTATAGAAAATTTCTTGTAAATCGAGATCTGAAGTATGGTAATTAAATTTTTAAACTGTATCTTAAGGAGGTTCTGTCGCTTCATGCTAATCAAATCACTAACTGTTTTTTCGCGTTTTCAAATGGAACTGAATTGAACATATTCCCATATTTGATAAATCTTCTCAATTTTAAAAATGATTTTTTTCATTTTAAACATTCCCATATTACAGAAAATAAACCAAAAAAATTATTTTATAGTGTTAATTTGATTCACTTTCTTGTATCAATTAGTACGGAGTCACGTGAAATGTCAACAAAATGGCACTTCAATGAGTGAATAATTCTCTCAGAACTTCGGTAACTGTAATTTTTTATCTGAGAATCACAATCCTTATAGTCCAAGGAATCCGTGAATTTTTTCAGATTGCCGAAAAGTTCAATCTAAATACATTTTTTCTTCACTTTACGAAAGAATGGGAACCAT
>JAPYYX010001645.1:0-22836 GCA_030522605.1 Cremastinae sp. B BG-2022a
TGAAATTTTTATAAATAAGTAAATGCATGTAGGTGAATGAGAAATAATAAAAATACAAGATAGTGTTCAATAATTGGGACCTGTTCAATAATTGGGACACTTACCTTATGTCGAAATGCATAAAATTCATTGTATGAAATGCTTAATCGAACGAATTAAATGAGAGTAAATATATTTTTAGATTGCTGCGTGAGGTTTTTCTTCGGAGTAAAGATCGGATACATCGGTGTGTTGCTTTTTCGCGAGGATAAAGGTGACGGGGGAGTCGGGAGAGAAGGTGAAGGCAGACGTGGGAGAGACGAAGCGTTCGATTCTTTGAACCTCGAAGGAGTTGAGTGAAAGAGAGGAAGACGGGAGGGAGCGTGTGAGGGCGCGTGCGCGTGACACTGAGTAGCTTCTGTCCAGGAGAAGACGCGAGAGACAGGCGGCTGATGGGACAGCACGCCAAGAGAGAAGCCAGCAGCGCCAGGCGGTCCACTTAAAATCGATACCGAGGTGCAGCCGCGCGTCTCCGTAGGGTGCAATTCCCATGCAAATGAATTGCACCCGGGCCGAGACCGGGCCCGACGACGGAGGGATTGATTTTTCACAAAGTTCCCTTGTTCTCCGACTCTACAAAGTCGGAGACGATACGTCTATCCGCACCGACTTTTACTCACTGTATTAGAATTCCGTTCCAAAATGTTTCTCTGTTTCCACTCTCGCCAACAAAATTCCTGCAGAGCTAAATATTTGCTCTATCTTTTTATTAATGCACTTGAAATATTTCTTTCAACTGATAATTTTTTACTTCGTAAAAATGTTGCTTTCACATACAAATTTTATTATTTATCTGTACTTATGAGATAACTTGACCATTTTAATTCATGAGAATTATTATCATGAGACTTATTTCCTTGAGAGTCTTCACTTTTGGTAACGTAACACGCAGCAAGCACTCGAAATATGTAATTTATTTTTACGTATGATTGATTTTTAACATTTCTGTGCTGATTAAGTTCGAACGCGATAATCGTAGATTCGATGGTAAAATTATGTATCAATGCCAATTACCTCGAGGAGCGAGACTCAACGAGCGTGAATGATAAGTCGCTGAAATACATTCAAATGGATTCTTACACAGGCCTCGCTCGCTCGGTTACAAGCTTTCTACTTCGAGTTCTGCGGATTTTTCTCCCGCTCTCTCGTTGCGCATTTTTAATTGCCTGTAACGAAGGTTTCTCGTGCCTGCACACTCCTTCCGGAAAATCGATATGTTTTCTGGCACTCAGAGTCGGATTCCTCCCTCTTATCAGTTACAGAAATCTTCTATCCTTCCTAACGAGCCTTCGCGTCCACTCCTTAGGATTCTACCATTAACGCGCAAGCAATTTCATTTGCTCGAACATACGAGACGTCTGTCATTTCGCATAAGATCTTGAATATAAATTATACATTTTTATTTCACAAAAATTATCGCGATTTAATTACAAAATACGTTTTTTCGTACTGTGCGAAAAAGAAATTTCAAATAATCCGAAAAATACGAAGAATTACAATTTTCATGTTGCAGTATATTAATTAAATTTTTAATTGCAAACATTTGAACTGTTGAACATTTTTAAATTACAAGAAATTATTTAAAACAAGGTAATGTTTAATTTTAAAAAATGGTTAACTAGTTGATTTTTGTAATGAACGATCCCTAAAGTGAAGATGATTATTTTCACGTTCTTGTTCAATTAATAATGACAAGGAACGATCTTAATCAGAATTAAACCGAATTTGCACCTCCGGCATTTCGCTGACCGCGAGGATAGGCAGCGAACACAAAATCCTCGTGTTTCCTCAATTATTATTCCAAGTGATTACTTATACAAGCTTTATGTACTATTCGGTATCATGATTAATTATATCCGCGTAGCATGCACGTGTACCTAACGAGCAACATTCACAATTAGGCTTGATGAGCACTCAGCGAGCAACCACTTGCTCGTTTTGATTAACGACCCTTAAAATAAGGGATGGTATCCATACCAAAAAAAAATTCTAATTGCAGACGAGTTTATTACAATTAGAACGTAATACTAATTTTTGAAAATTTTCCATTCAATGTAGTCTCTTTGTCACCGTAAAAGTAGAATTTAATGTAAATTCTTAGGACAGTTTTTGATCTGCCTTTTGATCTAGCCCGTCATGCGAGAGTTGGTTATCAACATTTCTCGTGTGAGTGTCGGGCGATGATGTTCGAAGCTCTCGTCCGGGTGCACGGCGCGTCAACATCGCGAAAGAGAGTCGCGAGCCACGTCGCGCCAATTTATGATAATGAATCCGGAGATTTATTGCCAGCTTCTCGGGCAACGACGAGATATTAAGCGAGCCAGGGCAAAATTAGAATTGGCTCACTTCGAGAGCACTTGCGAGCGTACGAACTCTATTTCCTCTCTCTCTTCTTCCATTTTCACTCTTTTTGTATTTTTCTTCTCTCTCCCTCTCTCTCTCTCTCTACCATTCGAACTTTGTTACACTCGGCAATATTTGCGTGAAAAAGCAAAAGATACGAGTCGTTAATCGACGCGACGTCCTCTTCTCAGCAGTTGCTCAGTGTCGCTTAGCAGTCACTCTCACTTCAGGAATCGCGTGAAGAATCCCATCTCGCATCACCCAAACAACCGTCTCCTGACATAATAAAAAAGATTTATACCGAACGGCCCGTACTCTTTCTCTGATAATTAAAACTAATTTTGTTGAACCAAGATTTATGCGACTGTGTGTACATACATGAAAATTTATGATGATTGATCAGGGAGGAAAAATAGAGAGTGAGAACCATCGTTGATATTTAGTCCAATTAATAGGAACGAAAATAAAAATGATTTCCTTAATCCAACATTTTGGTCTCTTTGGCTGTCTTCCTTCACCAAAAGTGACATCACGTCTGCTTTCTCTCGCGAGAAATACACAGAAGCTCTCAATTCCATCCTCCGGTCTCGGAGGCACTTCCGGCGCCTTCTTACTCAAAGCCCGTAGAGACCTTTGACTCCAAATGCAGTTGGAAGAGCCACGAGGATTTTTCGCCGAGTACATACAAACTGTTTCGTGCTTTCTCACTCCATATTCCTTGCTTTCGGTCTCGGTACGAATTCAATATTTAGATAAACGTACACGGAGTCTGGCTATGATGTGGTTCAGACTAGCCGTTGAATCGCTAAGGTGTAAATTGCTTGGTGACTTTTTTCTGATCCTCTTTTTATTTTCGTAGGACCAACCTATCTGATAAGTAAACCAAGAGCATTCGGAATGTTTCTGGGATCTTTTTCTGGTGGCAAAGGAGTTAACGTTTCACGAGCTAGCAGGCTGGACCGGTGTCTCCGAGGTATTCGACTTTGCAAACGTTCGGGAAACCATGACATTTCGCATTCACAGACAATCGTATGACGAGAATTCGCTATGGTACCCAGAAGAGTAAACAAGCTCTGGGACTGACACCTTTTTTCAGCACGAGAACGAATTCCCTCGGAAAAAACGTTTTCGAGAGTCAACCAACTCCCGGAATGCGGAATGAGTGACGTCTGGCCAGAAGGTACGGAATCGAGACCAATTGACCTTGGGGGCATTAATTTTTGGAACCGAAATGGGAAGTGGCTCGAAAAAGCCATTGCTTCGACCATATCGATCGAATTGTCCGGCAAGCTCGTGTCTCCAAGAGCGAAATTGGAAAGGGAACGAAGAGATGGAGACGGGATAAGGAGAGAGCGAGAGAAATGTGTAATAAAGAGCCTGGAGAAGCTGGAAAGGAAAATGAGGGTCAGAAGGATGAGGAAGTGAAAGACATGGAGGAAACTGGGGAGGCATTTGGCTCGCGGAACACGTTCATTGTCTCCTTTCCCATATATACTATGCGGTATATACTGCATATATGTCTCGTCTACTGCGGTGACCCTTCCTTCATGATCATCAACTACCTCACGTTCAACCTCTCCACCGACCTGTAGGTCTCCTGCAAACCAGTGCCTGTACTGCCAAATAAAATATGGCTGCTGGGAGCGGCTTGTCTGGAAAAAAGTAGAAAAAATGGATCATCCAATCTCTATTCATTCTTACTTCCAAAAATAAAATACTTTTCAATATCATTGGAGAGGTCAATGTAGATACTAAGGATCAGACAAAAACAATAAAAAGCCAAATTTAGCAAACGGTTTATATTGGAATCTTCCGGAAAAATGGAAAAACCAATAATCGAATTTCATCTATTACCCAACAGACTCTATTCTTTAATTGTAAAGTAATTGAATAAATTTATTTGAATATCTTTGGAGCAGGTCATTGAAAAGGTAGACGCTGAGGATCAGAAGTAATTAAGGATCAGGGACGAGTTTTGTGTGAAAAGGTGCGAGGAAGAGAAATATTTGGTTCGCTCCAAAGGCATTCGGAGTAAGAGAGAAGTGCTCTAGATCACTGGACGTCTAGAAGCAGAGCTGTGAGCGCAGATAAGGACCGCTACGGCGACATTGAAGATGGACGGCCGAGCAGCCTCAGCAGGCTGCTTCTACCACTTCTGCAGAGACTTAGCCTGTGAGCGTTTCGGTAGCATCCACTGCTCGGAGGATCCTGACGATGGTCCTGCCGACGCTACCCCTTCTCTCTTCTTCGCTGGGTATCCCGTGCTAACTTAGCTCCCAGGAGCTTCCTGGGGATCCTTATTTATACGCCCTTGCCTACCAACGCCCATTGTACCATTTCACCCCGGGTAATCTGTTGGACGCAAATCTAAGGCTTTATCCTGCGGGCTACCGCCGAAATCTATGACGCCTTTAATTTACGCAGCTAACTGTTACCGTCCAAGAAAAGGTCATCAAGCAATGAGATTACGGATTCCTACGCTTTCCACCACTCCGTCATTCCCAATGATATCACCCCTTGCCAAATAATCCTTTCCATGATAACACTTTACGTACCACCACCGGAATCAGCAAAAATCGTCCAATTATTTTCAACCAGGGATAGTCAAATGATAAATCGACCATTACTTTTTACCTCTATTTTTCTAATTATTTTCCTACGAGTATGGGCATATAAAAGAAATGTTTTTTTACGACTGGTGGCAAATTTTGTTGGGTTCCTCATTCTTCGGACAAGAATGGTAGAGAAAGATGCCTGGGTCAAATATTAACGTCGAGTCCGATAATTGCGAAGTAGATTGTAGGAAGGGTGATCCATGGGTAGGGAGTGGGAAGAGGGGGATGAAGGGGAAGGGGAAGAGAGTTAGGAGGGCTCGAAACTCAACGTTCGCGTTGTTCGCTCGCTCTCTCGGCAGTGATAGCATCTCGTCCTCTCCATAAATATGTCGCAGTGAGCTTAACCCCCTTGCCTATCTATGGCCGAGGGGCCCCGAAGTAGGGGAGGCATTAATGTCAAACCGAGATGGGAGTTATGGCTCCCCCGCGTCAATTCCCAATGAATTCAACGTTTTCGGCAGCAGAGCCCAATCGATACGTTTCGACGAGCTTTCCTCTGCGTTCGTATCCACCGTTTATTCTCTTTATCGGACTTGATCCGCTCCTCTCCCTCTCTCCTCCTTTTTTTCCTCTTTTTTCGCGGCTAGATGGCCAGCCACCCTTCATCATTCTTCTTTTATGACCCTTTATACTCTCAGTCCACGCGAAAGGGAAACATTTTTTTTCCGTTCGTGCTTAGAATCGCCCGATTAAAAAAACAGAATTTATTAATGAAAAAATCGCTAAAAATAATGATTCAGTGTACATCGAATGTTCGTGGTACTTGAAAATGTATGAAGTATCGTTAGTCGAAGAAAAATATTGAAGACAACTTGTTCCGTGGAAAAATCGTTGAAAATAATTAACTGAAAAATTCCGAGTTGAGACGAAGTACGAAAAATAAAACTAAATAGAGATTTACGGTCGATTTGGTAACTGATACAAATAACGCAATCAGTATGCAAGTGGCTCATGCATATTTCAGATTGGAGTTTAAGGGTAAGTTGAGGGGAAAGGAGGTGGGTGTGAGTCGTCGCTAAGAAGGGTTTATGACGGGGGTTGATCCGAGGATTCCCATCAAACCGCACCGAGTATCGAGGCGCGTTATTCCAGCGAGAGCAATGAGCGAGGAAATCAAACAAAGAGAAAATGGTTCTCGATGCAAGTATGAAAAAGAGAGAGAAAGAGAAAGAGAGAGAGAGATAGAGATAAAAGTATATAGAGATGGAAATGGCCAGATGCCTCTTAACTCCTGCAAACTCATTACAATAAATCAAGCTTTGTTCATCGAGCAGACACGCCAGGGTTTGCTAAATTCTGCGGGTGCTAACCCTTTTCCCACCTTTTCCTCTTTCGCCCCCTCGAAATCGCCCCTTTTCGCGTCTTCCTTCTTCTTCCTCGTCCTTCCTAACTCCTCTCCATCCCTCTCTTACTCCAGTCAAGACTCGCCTCATCTTCTCCCTTTATGGAATCAATCCCATTCGAGTGCCAAAAGACAAACGAGAGCTTTATCCTAGCGTACACACATAATATTGATTTGTAGCTTGAGTTTTACCGAATCCCATTGTTGGACTTTCAAGAAAATCGTTATTACTTCTCGAGTCGTCGTTATTCATCATTTTTACGGAAGATTAATCTCAAGGACAATTATACCCTCCCAAGAAATTCAAAGAATTTCAGATTTTGGTATTTTGAAAAAGGACTAAAGAACTAGTTTGAAAATTAGCTTCATAGTAGTTTTCCGATCATCAAAGCAAGATAATAACTCGCCCTGAGAATTTCACGAATAAAATCAGAAATTTTTTTATTTGAAACTTTAGACAATACTGAAATTAATATAATCATTTTCTTTGCATTGGTATTATAAAAGCATCAATGAAAATGAAAATATGTAGATGCTTTAATAAAATTATCAAATACCTTACAACGTGACGTTAAAAAAGTTCTACGGGTAAATAGAACGCTTGAATATACAGGAAAAAAGAAGTGAAACTCTGAATGAAAGATCGAGCGAAGAGAGAAAGGGGTTGACGAGGAGATAACAGGATGGAGAAGAGTCGTTCCAGCTTTGCGGCCGGGATTTTCGACAAAGAGTATACAAACTGGGGTTATATGAAGCAGAGAGTGCATTCCGGGGGCTCGGCGGTACGAAGCGTCGACATTGACTAATGATGGCGCGAAGAGGGCGGAAAGGGGGGTAGGTCGAGGAGGAGGATTTCTATACAGAGCGCGCCGACGAGAGCTTCAACGTCCGTGGCACTCTCGCTGGCCGGATGGAGGCTCCGTGTGCCAGACGGCGCCCACCCTGGAACAGAAAATTCACCCAAGTTCACACGACCTGTTGCACCCCCTCTTGCTCGCCATTTAACCTACGACCTGCTCGCCAAACATCGCTTTAACCTCGCGCCTTATCGCGTTATCGAAAACCGTCCGCCGATCTTTTTTTCGGGCTCACCCTGATTTTTCTCTGCACCCGATCTCAAAGCCTTCCCGATTTCCCTGAAATATATAAATGAATATATTTCTTAAGTCTAAGCAAATGTTGGTAACCAAATTTTGAAAATTCTCAATGAAAAAAAAATGTTTTCATTCAATTATTCACTTTAAAAAAATCTTGAAATCACCAATTTTTATTCCAGACATGAAATTTGAGTGATAAGGTTTTTATATTTATTGATAAAATAAAATTTTACGCTTTTTAACTCTTGCACGATGAAATATTTGAGAACAAACATTGTTTTTCTCATCTAAAAAATGTTCCTTCGCTTTTCTCGTCCAGAGGGGGATGAAGAAAGGAAGAAAAAAGAAAGGTACAGAGAGAATAGAGTTTGCAAGTGTGAATAACGGTAAGGAAGATGGGAAATTCAGAGGAGAGTGTTAGAAGTAGAAACGTTCGGGAAAGTTTTCTCCTCAAATTAAGCGTGGCCTGGGAGCGTGTGGCACGCGTAAACCCCGATTATAATAATCTCAGTGGGAGCCGTGAGCGAGGCTAAATTAACGAAGAGATGCGCCCTTTGTGCAAAGCCTTTTCTTACCGTCGAGACACACGAGAGAGAGTCCAGCATTGTCTAAAATATTATCACGCGTGTTGGAGCAAGGATTATTGGAGTTTGGTCACAACTTTTCGATGTACAGCTTGTTTCCTCCCCTCGGGAGATTTCCGCCTTATTTCTAACTATTTTTTTTCCTTCCATCCCTTTTCCAACTCGTACATTTATTACGTCACTTGAGAATGTAAATTCGGAGAAGAATAAAAGTTTCGTGATAACGTCTGATAAAGAAACGTTAATGAAAAAATGCTAAGACTATTTTTTACATTTTCAAATTATTTCAGTTTCACGAAGTCATGTGTGTGATTTAAAAAATATTTTACTTTTTTGTGATTTTCATTGTTGTTATTCTTTATCCTAGTCAAAAAATATTCAATTCTCGAAATTAAAAGAGAGAATTCTTATCTCGTTTATAATTCATTGATCAAGAAATGCCGAAATTAAAAAAGAACGTTTAAAAAAAATTAATGTCACTTCCAATGAAATTGAAGAAACGAATTTTCACCCTGCGACTGTTATCTGGTTTTTATTTTTGCTCGAATTTTTTCTCGTCGTTTTGTTGGTTCATCCTCGTGTGTCGTAACACGAAATACGCTCCACTTGGCTTTCTCTCCTCTGTTTCTCCCTTTCCGGTTACGCTCCTTCCCTTCTGTTTCCTCTTTCTCGTTCTCGCTCGTACTCTCTCGTTCTTCCTCTCCGGCTCTCGAGCCTCCTCCTCTCATTCGCTGTCTCTGCGTTTCATGTGCCCCATCGTGACTTAATCCCACGGTATTTATTCGCATAATAATACTAGCGTTGCTACGTTTTCGAGAATTATAGCTGTCCTTGCCTCCCACGATAAATGAGTTCGTAGGATTAGCTAAACAGTGGCTCAAAAATGTTATTATATAGCGACATAAATATTCATGAACGACTGGGCACGCCTGGGCTTTTTAAACGTTCATCTGTTTTTACCGGCGCTCACAATCTCTCTTTCTCTCTCTCTTTTTGGTCTTTTCATTTTTCTCCCATTCCACTCTTCCCACTTCGAAGCTTACACCATGCGCTTAGGTTGCATCTCAACTGGTATCGAATTTAGGAGAAATTATTTCAATTTCACCCCTGAAGTCGGATATAAAATATTTCATAAAATTTTCGAAACAAAATAATCTCATGAATTTCTTTATTAAAATGGCTAAAAATTAATTCTTTTTTTAAGGATGAATCTTTCGACAGGAATATCGGTATCAAAATTTACATATTTTATCAAATAGGCACAAAAAATTTATTCCCTGAGCGGAAAAAAATCAGGACATGCAATTTTATAAATTCCTTTTCACGTTGATTTCATTACTCAAAGAGCTCGTGGACAAAGAAACAGATTGACGCAAAGAAAGCAAAAGAGTTTTTCTACGTTTAAGATCGGAGCAAATTCAAGGGCCCGAAGAAAAGTTTAATTTACTAATTGAGATCTCGGCGGCTTTTTTCTCACTCTCTTTGGAGTAGGAAACTTTCGAGAGAAAAATCCTGAAGACAAAAAAAATCTTAAAACAAAAATCCGTGATTTCCTTTTTTGAGAGCTTTTTAAAACAATGAAGCAAAAGATTCGAGTGAACGGAGTGTTTCAAAAGTGAGGGGAAATGAGTGAAAGACCTTTTGTGACGAAAACAAAACGGTAAATAAAATAAGAGGTTTACTTTAACGAGTGATTTCCCTTCCATTCGTCACGAAATTATTTCCGACTATCGTCGAACTTGTCGAACAAAGGAAAGGGAGAAAAAGTACGAAGGAAAGAAGCGAGATAGGAAGAGAAAAAAGGAAAGAACAAAACTAGATATTCGAGCGTACGCCAAGCGAAAAGAATCAAACGAATATTTTCGTATCAACGGGAATGAAAATAAAACGACATTTGTGCCAAAACTTTTGGCTTGACGTATAAAAGTCAACGAGGAGAAGAGAAATAGAGGGGAAAGAACGCGAAGGAAAAAGACCAAGAACCGACCGAATTAGTCTCGAAGTAGAGAATCCTGGTAATGCGAAGCCCAAATTCTTAAGTGAAAAAAGAGGACATAGGAGGCGAGGAGAAAAGGGAAAAATGGTGAGGGAATCCATAACGATACAGAGCAGAAAGATCGAAAGAAAGCTCTCGTTGTGTTGGCGCACACACGGCGCGTTTCCTCCGTATTCAAACGTATTACGTACTCCAGCGAGCGACAGGACGTTATCAGGAAAGTTTTGGAATTTCAAAGCGAGGCCAGTGTCTGAGCAAGAGTTGAGACTTGGTGACTCTTGGTATCATCGTTTTTTTTTGCTTGACGAGGAAAAAAGAACCATTCCGTGTTTTTCTGGCATTAGACGAGGAAAAAAAGAGAGAGAGAGAGAGCGGAAATGAAAAAAAAGATCGAAGAGAATAAAGACAGAAAATTGAAGATCCCGAAAGACAAGAAAAATCTAAAGAGCGTGGAAGTCGTTTTTGACGTCAGAGCGGGATTGGTGAAGAGAGGTCGTTCTATAGCGATGGCGACGATGTGCCCGGGCATCTTTCGGTCCATTGGGCCGACAGGATGATGTAGATTCGTCGTACCACTTCTGCGTGGGCTTTTCCCCTCCCTGGCTCGGTCCTCTCCCCGCTCTCTTTTTCGTACTTTCCTCCGCGCGGTCTCTTCTCTCGTCGATCCTCGCCGCACTAGGTGGCGTTCCCGATATTTCCAGGCAGCTATTCATTTCTCACGTGACAGACGATGATTTGTGGTGGACTCGCGGTGAGTTTCCTGATTTTTATGTAAAAGTGCCGGAAGCTTGGCGCCCCACCCTGCACCTCTACCCCTCCCACCCTGTATCCATCTCTCTTTCACTCTCGCCCTCTTATATAACAGCCAGAAAAGACTCAAGTCCCAGACGATCGTAAATTAAGTGCCTTGGAGAAAAACAGTTTTACCAAGTGCAACGATAACGGTACACCCTTCAACCTTCTCCTATTTATTGCCTATTTCATCCTCTTCCATTCGATACCTGCTTATGACCTTTTGACCTGATACCCATTCGAGCTCACATGAATTTCGCTACCAAGAAAAAAAAATAGAATCTGTCAATAGGGGAAAAACATCTTCGCGAAAAAACGCGAAAAAATTCTTATCGAAAAAGTTGTCAAAAAACTGCTATAAAAATGCTTAAATTTATTCCCGAAAAAATATCGCGATGAAATATTGTTACAAAAATTTCTAAAATCCTATAGAAATGTTAAAAAAAAACTTTTGCAAATAAAGTTGAAAATGAAAACTCTCGTTGGAAAATTCTCGTATAAAAACCATCTGCTGAAATCAGAGAATTTTTACGTTACATTTTTTTTTTGAGAAGTCATTCAGGAAGTTTTGAGTCAAGTTGAGCTCGCGCGAGTACGAGCAGCGGGAAAGGAGATGCCGGAGAGAAAGGAAGCGGGAGAAGTCGTGCTCGGATGTGATATGTGTCACGTCCACAATACACATAACTCCGTTGCTCGGTCTCGCTCTAGCTCGCGCTCTCCGGACTAAGTAAATGTTATTTCCGTCGGGACGTAATTGTGACTACACCGCGTAGAGAAAGAGAGAAACAGGTTGACGTTAATGTTATGCCCGAATGAGGTTATGGGAGATCGAGAAGCGCCCGGGATACGACGAAGAAACACGAGCGTGCATAACCTGCAGTTATAAACCTCCGTCCTCTCTTTCCTTCTCTCTTCTTCTTCTTCTTCTTCCTCCTCATCCCCCCGAACGCGCAAGTTCCTGAACTCGACGCTTGAATAAGAGACGACTTTGTAATTGTCGTTTGCCTGACTCTTATTAAGCTTCAACCTACTCTTGACAATTAATATTTATGTTCTCCAAGATTGACACCTATCTCGTAAGAAGTAAATCTGTCAGTCCTTATAAAGCGATGGCGCCAGAAAAAGATTTCTCTCTTCGTATCAATATTTTTTTTATTGTAAATTATTTTTTGAATTATTTGCAACTATGCAAATATTTTCTTTAATTTTTAAACATTTTTACGATAATATTATGTTTTAATTGAAATGCCAATCAATTTTATAAAAATCTGTGATTGACGTATTTTGGGGACAATTTTATCATTTTGAGAGAAAGACGTGTGTCGGGTTTTCAAATGTAGGAATAATTTTCACATTATTTCAATAATGAATATTGAATATTTTTAATTTTGCTTGTTGAATATTTTACTCAATTTTAAAAGCATTTTATATGAGCGACTTTGATTGAGTCAGTAACGAATGAATTTCAATACTTTCATTAAATCTTTACACAGATTGATTGGTATGAAAATCTAAAAATTCTTTTGCTTCTGGTACTTTTTCAGCAATTCGAATCAGCATCTTCGAATCTCGAGACTGAAGAAAATTGATAAAAATCTGAGATTACGTTAATCAAGATTGCAGCGAGGAGGACATAAGGAGGGGCGAATGTGAAGATAAAATAATTGAAATAACGAGGAACGATTTGTCGAATCGATGGAGCCTCGTAACTGATGCAAGAGGCAAGAAAAAAAATCCAAAACGTCGACTCCCGAACAACGAGTTAATATTATTCTTGCATTGTGCGAGATAAAAGCCATTGGCGATTAATCGAAAGGAAGAAATCCTCGCGAGATGCTCGATCCCTCGATAAAACCCTCGCTGATGCTCCGGGATTAAATTCTGGAAAGGATGAAAAAGAAGGGGAAATAAATACAAGGCAAAAAAAAAGGTAGAAAGTAAAAGAGAATAAAACCAAGACAGTCCTGCGCCTGGACTCCACACGAGACTGTTCAGTTCTTCATTTTAAGGCTCTCACAGAAAGTCCTCGTGCGGGGATCCTGACGATGAGAGCTGGCCAAAGCCAGAAGAAGAGACAGGACGAAGGCCCCGTAAAATTTTTGTCCCTCCGATAGTCCTCGCGTAGCCTCGAGGCGAAGAAAAAGGACGAAGTAGGGATATCCGAGGGAGAATAAGAGAGACAGGAAAGGAGAATGGTCGATGTCGCAATCCGTATCGCTTAATCCTCACATAAATATGGGCTCTCCTTACTTTCCGACTGTAAGTCCGGCGCCTCGATAATCAGGATCGATACCCAACGCGAGTCCTTTCCTTTATATATCCCTCTCTCTCTTTTTCCTCATTCTCAACAAGGACGTTTTGCTTGGCTATTCGTATCTTGAATAACTTTTTTTTTGCAAAATAAAGTCAAAGAAAATTTTTCTTTTTTGTTTTTTAACGATATAATAAAATACTTCTTTTTCAATTATATTTAGTTATTATTTTTTAATACGATAATTTTTTCAGTGATAAATATTGCATACCAGGGAATAGATTTAATTTCGACGAATTTTCGTAGCTCGGATTATTGTTCCTCTGATTAAAAGTTTCTCGAGCGAGAAATATGTCAGCGAAGCTATCCTGTTTTCGTGACAGGCTGTTTAGTCGTGAGACCGTCAGAACTATTGGCGAGAAAGAGAGCCCGAGAATGAGAGTCGAAGCGAGAGAAACGATGGAGAGAAAGAGGGTTTTGACTTTTCCGTGAGAAGGAGAGAGGCAGATCTGAAAGATGAAAATTTCAGATATACAATGCGTGGAGAGAACTGTTGTCGGTGTAAAAGCGATATTACGGTAAAAGGTATACGCGAAACGATGTGGAAGGCGCTGGGTGACGCGTTAATTATTTTCCACGTTGGTTTTCCCTTGGAGACTGTTTAGAACGGATACAAGAGATGGAGAAAGAAATAGTCAGAGCACGAGAGAGGGAAAAAGAGGGAAAAAGGGAGGAAAATCAGGGAGGAGAGAAAAAGAGAGTGAGAGAGAGAAAATGAGCGAGACGGAGAGAGAATGAGGACAGAGATGGAAAATGTAGTCCGTAATCATCGAGAGATGAAAGAGCTGTCGAAGCGTCGAGAAGAACGAAAGGAAGCAACGCCAGGAGTGAGACTACAACAACAAGAATGCCACGGTGGCTCATTGCCCGAACAGAGCCACTCTCCTGTTTTCGTCGCCGCTGTCTACACGCGGCTGACTCAAAAGGGATTCCGAGGGATGGGAGCGAACCCTCGAGCCTACTATTACCCCTCTCGCCTTTCCTCTGCTCCCACACCTCAAATCCTCTCTGCTTTAAACTAACCGATCAATCGAGTCCAAAACAGTCAAACATGTCGACATCAAACACGCGCCTCACTTTGCCATAATTAATTATCGAGTTCAAGTTTCCCGTCCTGCATCAAAACGTAAATGTCATAAAATATTTTTTAAAAAATGTATAAAAAATACGAGGTATGGAATAAAAAAACGCTTGACAAGTCGAACAATGAAAAAATGTAAAATATCAACTTGATGGAAAAAAAAACTTGACACGAGAAATAATCTAAAAAATAAACATACAAATAAGGTCATTTTTTTCTTATATGAAAACTAAATAACGTGAAGACATTTACAAAAAAGACTCAAGTTAAAAAATAAACTAAAAATAATGTTTCCCATTGAGAAAGAAGCCGTCGCGTTATTCCCTTCCGGTAAAGGGAATAAATAAATTGGTACCCTTTCGAGGACGTAAGGCGTTCCCTGATACGGGAGAATAAGATAAAAGAGGCAAACAAAAAAGGAATATTCGCGTGTTTAGAGTTTACAAAGCGGCTTCTGGGGAGAGCTTTCTAATTATTCAGGAAGCGGAGCGTTGATCTCACCTGAAAATGAGGGAAAGGGGGATGGGACGGGGGGGGGGGGAGGGCAGAACGAAGAAGAGGACGTTAGGATGCTCGAGAGCTAATAATGGCTGTCCAGCTTGCGGTTAACGTAGGTAGAAGCTCTGAGCCTCCGCGGGTAATCCCTCTGTGAAACCTCACCCCTACCGAGAGCAAGTCGGGGCTGACAGGTATGCCCTAACACAGGAATGAAACTAAAACTCGCCCTTCCACATTCTGACGTCCTCCGCGTCTCGACGACGCTCGCGCGCCACTTCAAACGGAATCATCAAACGTACATCGACCGAGGACAATACCGAAATCCCCTTGTTACGAGCAAAGTCTCACGTTTTACCCTCCCGAAAGATAATCCAAGGCTATTTTATGTACGCTCCAACGCCCCACGTCCTAAATTACCGTCGAACTATTTCCTTTCTAATTACGAGTTTTATCTTCTTTCTACTTCTCTTTTCATCGTTTTTTTTTTGTTTTTCGTTAGACAGTGCTGTCTTGGATTTCAAACTCTTGGTGTATACAATTGTATAAACAAAATTTTGTTTTTATTCTGGATTTCGTTTAAATTGTAGATTAGGAAATTTATTATTCTTTTAATGTATTAGCCTGCGTTGTGACTGCGATCAAATAAAATTGTTATTATGTCCAAAAAAGGAATCGAGTCGGAGACGCAATCTAGCAAAACCTCGAGGGTGACATCGAGGCAAAATTGGGCTCTGTTTCCACAAGAAACAATATGTGGACGCGTCTGGAGATGTAGAGGAAAAGAGAAGGAGAGTAAGAAAATATGAGACGGAGAAGAACAAACAGTCGCATATTGGATTTTTTTTTAGTTATTTTGTTTTTATATTTACAAGATTGCATATGTAAAAAAAACTTCAGAGATGAGCACGAGGAATGTCAAAAAAAATTCAACCACATCATTTTCAAATTTCTTAAATTATCTAAAATTTTTCATACCGCAAATATTCGTCCTTGATATTTTTTTTCGAAATGATAACAATTATTGCACATTATTAGAAATTTCTTTAATGATACTCTTCGTTATAATTTCATCATAAAAAATCAACAACCGTTAAATATAAAAAATACAGTAACGCGTATCGTGATTGAAATTCCATCCCGTTAATCCCGATTTCTCGAACCGATAGATCAAGAGCTGTTATTAAAAACTGTAATGCTGGAAACAGGAGGCGTATCGTGGGAAAAGATGCATAAACAGAATCGGCGGGGTTATAGTGATGCGGATTATTCACTAATTTGATTAACGACGTATTACTCGATGGGGATTTATACCTGTATCGTAGAAGTTGTGAGTAGTCGTAGAGTACAGTGCGGGAGCGAGTTATAAGCGCGCGGATGGTAAAAGAGGAGGAAAAGGGCGGCAAGGGGTTCAGGACTCACAATGCGCATAATGTGAGGCATAATTTATTAATTTTACTAATGGCCCCTGCCCATTATTATTGATTTTGGAGCAGTACCTCGTTCGGACACGAGCTGATTTATCCCGGTCGTTATCGGGGCGAGAACTCACCCCCCCGGACACCCCCCACGGGCAACCCTTACAAACCTTCCACGCTTTAAATCGCTCGCCCCTGCCCCGAGAGTCGTCGCTACGACGAGAACAATGCGCCATACTTTTTCAACTACCACCATCCCCATAGAAGTCCAAAATTCGCTTATGATATTTATGCTAATTTTGTATGACATATGAGATGAACTCTGTGTTGATTCTTAGCATAATATTTGCAATGTAAAAAATTTTCAATTTAATGGATATCTAAGATGTTTTAAAAATTATGAAAGAATTTTGGAGGTGGCAGAGTCAATGATTAAGGCAATTGTCATCATGGACAATAGCAAAGCGACACTCTTCGTCATCAGTCTCTACTATATGTAGCGAAATTTATGTTTTTTAATCATACACTTAATTTATTTATATTTTTAAAGACTCTTTAGCTACGATTTTCTAATTTTTGTAACAGACTTGTATGCCACGGATTATTCAGCGATATTTTTAATCATGAAATTTGACTTCTAAATATTTCAATGAATTATTTTTAACAGTCTAAATGTCAATAAATGAAAATTCAATGTTCTTTGAACGATTTCTTTACTTGTTAATTTCTTTAACTAAGAATAATTGTTCCCGCGTTGTTTTTTTCAGATAATTAAAAAAAACTTCGACTAGAATAACTCCCCACAACAAGCAATCTCCAAGAAATCAATTCGGCAAATAATATTTTTCACGAAGAGCCAGTGAGGCTCGTAGAAAGTAGTTGAAACTTTTCCACGACGAGGAATTCTCGATTGAATCCCGAGACAGATAGGAAAGAGTTGGAGTCATCGATATATCCGTGTCTTATCGAACGAAGCAAATCGGAGCGAGTGACCATTCCAGGAGCAGCGGAGGGAAAGGACGGAAATAACAGTGATACGTACACGCGTACGTGTGCGAAGGGATGAAGAGGGAGAATCGAGCATTGTGGAGAATGGAGGCGAAACGTTCGGACGCCGCGTTGTCCGAACGACCCGGGACACGATATTAAAACATTAAAATAATATATCGCCGCGGTTGGATCACGTTATGGTTTAAGGAGAGGGAGATGGTCAAGAAGAAAACGTAGACGGGCAGTTTCGCAAGAGCTTGACACACTCTTACCAATAACCTCATCCCTTTGCTCCTCTCTCTCCTCCTCTCCCGTCTCTTCCTTTTCCCTCTGCTCCTCAGTCCTCTTGCTCCTTTTTTCTATATCCTCACCGCTGTGTCTCCTTCAGAAACCTCCCCTCCGCCTGACGTCAGGCGATATTTCACTCGTACGTTTCCCAAGTCCGAGCTAGATGCGATCGAACGTGCATGATGGATGGAGAGATACTCCCGTGCCTTCTGACGTAAATCTCACGAATCGGGGGACACACGCTTTTCAAATTTCTCATATTTTTCACTTCCGCAATGCTGCAACAATTTTTTTGTAATCATATTTCGAGGTGGTTGAAAATTATGACGTCAAGAATGGGAAAAAAGTTTACATTTTGATTTAAAAAAGAAATGCTATTACATTTTGATGATAAATCAAAATGTCGTTTTACTTTTGGACGTTGCGAATTGTGTGATTAAAATTTTGAAAAAGGTTAAAATTCTGTTTTAAAGTTTGATGACGAATTATAGATCATGATCGAAATCTTGCAACCTAAAATTTAACTAAAAATTTTGATTTTATCCCGTCTAAAATATTTATACAGTATTATTTTTCTTTCTCAATAGTGAAAAATAAATGTTCTGATAATTTTAGATAAAGTTTTTTGACATAAAATAAATTTTCATCACTCTCGATGGAATTAATTTCAACTGTTTTATAAAAACTAAAAATGACAGCTCAAATTTTCGCAACTGTCAAAAATTTGTATGAAATTTCCCAAAATTCTTGATGAATCAAAAAAAACCAAAAATTTATAAGTGCATTCTAATTTGCCTGCATCTACGCTACTTACTATATTAAACACCATACAATACCAGAAAATAATACAAATAAAATCGTTCATGAAAAGAACGAAAAAACGACAATTAACTAAATAAATTTCAACACTGCAGTCTACAAAAAATCCTAGAACGATCTCTGAAAAAAACAGAGGAGAGTGACACGTTTCGGAAAATTCAAGAAAAAAATAGTCAGAGTCTCGCCAACGCTCGGAGAAAAGGGGATTAAGCCATAAAGTATCATAATTCCGTGGAGATACGATGGTCGTATCGCGGCAGGAGCGCGACGGAACAACAGAAGGTAGCGTAAAATGCGGAGAGAATTCTCCCTGGGAGAGGCTGCTCTACCTATCGAGAGAATTGCCCTGGATAGGGAGAGAGAGAGAGAAAGAGAGAAAGAGGCGCAGCTCCGAGTTAGATATCTATCGACGAGGGCATAGCTTCCTATTAGCGAGGTACTTCACACGGGGACTGAAATCCAGGCTGACTCGTTCTCTCCAACCCTTTTCCGCGCTTTCTCTCTCAGCTCTCTCTACCCCGATGCTCCCTTCCATCTCCCTCTCTCTCTCACCCTTTCTCTCTCAAAGCGATATCGTATAAATGTGTCGTTAATTACTTACCCCGCGGTCGCAACAGCACGACTTCGAGCTTCTCCCGGTTACAAGGAAGAATGGAAGAGAGGTGGACGGGGAGGGGGTAAGGGGTGAGGAGCGGGGAGGGATGAGGTTCCGAAGTCTCCTCGACGAGTCCTTCCTCCCTTTTCCCGGCCTCTTTCTGCTCTCCACGTTATGGCGCCCGCGTGTTAAGGAAACTAATGTTTATTTGAAAAACTAATTGAACGGACTCTCGCATCTCTACAGTCGGCAATTAAACGAGATTACTGCAGTAGAGAGAAAGAGAACGAGAGAGAGAGAGAGGTCGCGGCGATGGGAGGCGAGGAGGTAAAATTTCTCGCCGGAGCTGCAGTACAGGAAAGAGAGACGGAAGAGTGGGGGAGGAGGGATTAGATAGCATGTCGGTAAGATATGGAACACGTAATGTTTAACTACTATGCCTCCTCTTCCCACAAACGATTCTTCCTTCTCTCTTTTATCCCTTCTCTTTCTTTATCTTTCTTTCTCGTTCCGCTCTCAAACGCTACCAATAATTAATAGTTACCTCAATAGTTGATAGTTATGCCTTTAATAGTTAAAAGTTAGACCTCAATAGTTAACGGTTAGAGCCCGCGTAATTAGTAGTTGGAGTTTCTCAACATTTTTCGACCCGTCAACGAAAATCCTATTGTCAGAAAATGTATGGAGCTCGTTGAATTTCAAAGAATCGAGATGATACTTCGTTACGATTCTGCGTCTTGTATCGAACGTATTCTCTCTCGCCTCGTTTCCCTCAATCGCGATTTTACATGAAATTCAACTCGGAAAACAACGCGGTGCCATTAGGGAATAGCGTCCACGATTACGCCTCGATAAAGCCTCGTTCAACTTAATTTTAGGGGCTGCATCCTTACGCTTGAACAAAAAATTACTCAAGTGTTTCACCGCTTGGAAGAGTTCGGAATTTTCCATGTGCAGCGACATTATCCTGTTTATGGCTACAATGAATTTTTCTCCTAGTCTTGCCGTAATTGTTTCCCATTGGGGGAAAAAGTTTGCGCAATCAAATTAATAATGGCTCTGCGACTTTGAAGCAATGATGAAAAAAAAGCTCTCGATAGAAAAAGTTTAATCATCTCCTTTTATAGTTCCATTGATTGCGAATGTGACCAATCGTCTACACGAAAAGAATTTCGTTATCGTCACATTGCCAATATATGGACTTGTTTGATGAATGTCATTTCTACGCTATTTTTACATATCATGGCACGAAAGACCTCAACACATGGCAACTTGAAAGCTTTCCTTCCCAAACTTTCATGTTAAACGAAGATTACGTTGATGAAGGGTTTTCGGGGCAACCTCAAAATTTCTCTCACCCCCGATACAAATTTTGGACGATACAAATTTCGCGTCTTTGGGAGCTCTTAGGACCCATCCCTGGGGTTGTCTAACGTTTTGGCGAGCCGGTACGAGGATCCTGGTATAATCGGCAGGCGTCGGCTGCCAATACTTGCTTCGCGTGGATTAATGCGGCGTCGTAACACGACGGAGTCTGCCCAGCCAGCCGTAGCTGGTGTTAAGAGAGTCGCTGTATATGGTACATATAGGAACGGGGAAAGCAGAGAGGCTCTGGAGCTTGACAAGCCCGATTTTACCGTCTTCTGACCCCGAGCACGGTAGCCTGGACATCGGAACGCCACCCTGGCAAGTTCGTAACTTATAATTATTATCCCAGGCAGCATACCAGCCGCCGTACATGAGTAGCTACACGGTCCCCGGTTATGCACGGTTGCCTTATCACTCGCGATATCCTCTCCAGCCCCCATCTCCCGCTCACTCTCTGCTCGGGACGGCGTAACCGGAGTGCCAAGCGTGACGGTGGCTTCATCCTCGCCTCCTCCCGTCTCCGCCGCGATTTTTATGCCCTCTCGAGAGATTCCTACCATAAATTAACGCTCTAATCGCGAAGTATAGTGCCCGGAACCCAGAAATTTCGAATAACGAATCGAGAGTCAGCAGAGAACTCGTACACCAGTGCGAACAATTTACGATAGTCGCGAAAGCGCGCAACATTCTTCTTCTCGCTTTGTGCGCCTAATCGAGAATGCAGTCATCGATGCCGCGAGTATGAGCGCGAGATATAGGATACTTACCCGCGTATATGAGAGCCACGATATTTCATGGGGGAAAACCAACAAACAGCTTCCCTAATCGGCGTGCCAACGGCAGCGATAACGAATGGAAGCCACTCATTGGGCCACGATTTATAATCCCTCACACAGGCGAGAGCGCGGATAGAGCGAGACCGAGCTCTCCAGGCCTCCTGGACGTCGGAGCGAGAAAGCGAAAGAACAGAAGAGAGATCTCTTCGTCTCTCTCTTTCTCTCTTGTGGACTTCTACGCGCAAATGAGGCCAGAGAACCGGGAAAGAGAGGGACGAGGATTTCGGAGGAAACGCACGCGAGCGAGTACGCCGCGGCCGCGACTCGCTCTCGTTCGAGGCTTGCTTCTGTCCGCGGCTCGAGATACGCCACCATCCAGCATCGACATTACATTCCACATTAACCAAATTATGATTTAAGGTCGCGCATTGTCGGACGGCGCGCGCACCGATTGTTCACAACCAAATAGTTCTCGCGCGCCGTGTCTCGCTTTCTCCTGCGAGATTTTCCTCTCGCTCGGCTCGTTATGAATTATAATATGCGAGCAATTATGTTGACGCCAATAGTTGGTCGGCATAGAAACTCGAAAATCGGGGCGGAAAACGAGTACGAGCACGAGCGAAACGGACTATTCGTGTCGTAAATTGCAAATGGATTCCACGTCACAATAGCATATAGGCTCCCAAATGACGGAATGACCGGTAATTAAAATTTAGGAATCCGAAAAAATTTATGAATCCTCGTAATCGTACGGAATTGAGGAAATAATTTTAGAGATTTTGCGACTCGATTTTTAACAAATATTATGTTTTCAATTTTGCAAATACCGAGATGTATAGTAAATATATGTAAACCATTTATAAAATTATTGATTTTTCAAAGCAAATTGTATCATTTTAAATATGATTTTAATTGATGCACTCGTTTTTTGTAATAAGCGCATCGGGATGTGAAATTAGATGACGTAATAAAACCTCGGCACATATTTAGTTTCAATGACTTTCTTGTTATTTAATTTTTGTTTCTATAAATAATTAAAAATGTTAAAATAGCGATAAATCAATAAAAATTATTGTAAATCGCGAAAATTAATTTTTGCGTTATAAAAAAGTTCCCTTGGGAATCTTTTATATAATTTCATTCACTTTAATTAATTTAAAATCAAAAAAACGTGATTAACATTTGAAATAATTTGTGACTCGCGAAAATTCTTAAAACTCATTTCGATATATTGGCCTCGATATTGTGTATTGTAAAAATAAGTGAAATGAAAGGCAGATTCCTAAACGTCTCATCGTTTCAACACACCATGTGATTCAAATTGAGGATCTATACAACAATAATGCAGTAAAGGGATCGTCACAGTGTAAAATTTTCGAAAAATCGATTTTTCTACGAAATTTCAGCCGAAAATGAGCAGTTCGAGGAAGCAGAAGGAATATTCTATGGACCCGGCATCGCCGATTGATCGTAAGTAGATAAATGATTTATCTAAAATTTTCCAATTTCAATCTTTAAACGCGTTTTTCTCAGAATAGGGTTTTGCAAAACGGTGACCACCCTCCAAGGAAGAGTTTTAAAGATATCTAGTTCAAATTTAGAGAAAACATTTTTAACGTCATTCTTTATCGCACTATGGAAGCTTTTTTTTTAAATCTTCCAATTTTTTAAATGAAAAACTGTCGAAAAAAAGGTCAAATTCGACACTTTTTGTTCAAACCGCCGCCATTTTGTCAAATTTGAAAAAAAACCTCCATAGCGCGATGACGACTGTCCTACAGATTAATAAATAATCTTTTTGAAATTTTTGTTTCAGATCAAAATTGCGGCCGCAATCGTGGTCACCGTACAGGACCTTTTTTTTGAGTGTCATTACAACAATTTATT